>LPNX010764760.1:108234-135435 GCA_001517045.1 Pseudotsuga menziesii
TTTTGCACGTTTTATTAAAGCAAAACGGGAGCACGTTTTTGCAAGGTAAAACAGGAGCACGTTTTTGTGTACTATCCTAATTGGCATGCATGCTGGCAGCCTTGGGATTAGGCTTGGTAGGGTTGGGATTGCTTGGGATGATTTCTATTTTATGGATCAAGCGTGATTGACATCATTCTACCATTGCATCTAAAAGGTCCCTCAACTTCTTGCACACACCCCTAAGTAAGGCCTTTGCCCATCCTCTTTATAACTCAATCACACAAGCAAACAAACACGACAAACTTCCTTACGACACAATGTTACTTTTTATGTCAAAAGAATGTCTTGTCAACAAATCACAAACTCTAAGCAAACAAGTAATAAATTAAGTACATTACGATAACAATGCATAACGGAAGAAGTATGAATAATAACATCTCTATGGTATAGTAAAACGTAATATTACATGCAGTAAAGATTTTTTATTTTTATTTTATGTTTTTAGGGGATGTTACAGTGTTGAAACAATTTATGAATTCCAAAACACAATTTAACCATTTCAAATTTATATTTGACCAAAAACAAATTTATCGAGATTCCGACCAAAACTATGCTTAAAGTGGAAAATGTAGAATAAATAGACTACTCCATAAATAATAATAAAAAATTAAAATAATAAATATACATTAATTTATTGATATAATAAAAGTGTTTTGAAAAGTTAACTTATATAATTTAATTTAAAAAAATAATTATTTTTCATAAAAGACTTACAATAAAAGTGTTTTGAAAAGTTAAATTATATAATTTAATTTAAAAAAATAATTATTTTTTCTTAAAAGACTTATATTTTTGTTTTAGTAATTCTTACTAGAGATAATATTTTTGTTTTTAACTCAAGATTGGCTTATAAGAGTTTCTCAATCTTGATTGAGATTCTTTATTTCCTTAAATTGTTGTTTCATAGTTTAATAATAATTTTTTTAAGCAATTCTTACTTGAGATAATGTTTTTGTTTTTAACTAGACATTGACTTATAAGAGTTTCTCATAATTGAGATTCTTTATTTCCTTAAATGGCTGTTTTTTAGTTTAATATTTATTAGACATTGACATATAAGAGTTTCTCATGATTGAGATTCTTTATTTCCTTGAATTGTTGTTTTTAGTTTAATATTTATTGATTTAACTATATTGAATAGAACTATATCATAAAGATATGTGGACCTATATAAATAATTAATGTATGAGTTTAGGGTTTATGTTAGTGAGGACAATAATTATATTAGTTTTTTTAAACATGTAAATTTGAAAGGAAAGTTGTGATATGTAGATATCAATTTGATTTATATTATGAATGGATAAATAGTATGATGTACTTGGTAAATGAATTTACTTCTTTACATTGAAAATAATTATATAATTTTGCATGATTTAGTGTTTTTTTAAACTAACTAAAAGGTTAATGGGTTAAGTGATAACCAAATAACCATAATGCTGAAGTAATTTTGATGTAAATCTAAGCTATTAGAACATTAAAATAGTCATGGTAAGTTGTTAAACATTAATTATTGGTTCCAAATATTATTATGATATGTGGGCAAATGTATTTTTTACAGGAAGCATTGCTCCCCAAATAGTATGGTTGATGATAGGGGGTTGACCTTAGTTCTATAAAAAAGGGTGGAGGTTTTGCCCATAATTTATGCTCCAAAACCTAGAGTCATGGGAGGACCATGTTAAACCTCGGTTTAAACTACACTCCACTAAACTAGTTATATATAGAGTTAGGTAGATATAAGTGATGCTTCAACATATTGTCATAGAGAAAATGATATGATGTAGAATATGAAAGTAGGTTATAGAGGAAATATGGTTCAAAGTTACTTGAAAATCCTTTGGCATTAGATATGACCCTCTTATTTCCTTAGTTTCTATTGTGTGTAGAACACTTGTTTACTTTATTTATGATAATATTAGTGTGAATATACATGAACAATGCATTTGCTTATTCTTATTTTTAGTACACTTAAAAGATATGTATAAGCTAACTACACACATACCCTACACACCCACAATATTATTATTTGAAAACACAGTAATTATTAAAATATATTAATAATAAATTGATACTTGATAGGTGTAATTAGGAAATATACTATATGCTTATAAATAATTATTTGATACTATAAACATTAATTAGATGTTAGTAGGTACATTTTAGGACCTTATTATTTACTTAACTTCATAGGAAATAAATTACCTACCCTTACCTGGAAGAGATGTCATGTGTTAAGGGATGGGGGTAGGGGATTAGGATATGGGGGTGGAAGAAAGAAAGAAGAAGGAAAACCACAATAAAGATAAGGTTAAGCATTATAGGTTACTTATAATTTGATTACATTAGAAAGTTTATTTTATGATCTAATTTACAATAAGAATAAAATAAAATTTTATGCTTTGAATTTATTTCTAATCCTTATGTAATTAATATAAATATAAAATGTGAATTATAACTTGATTAAAAAAATAATGATCATTATATTAATTAATTATTTTACATTAGTTTAAAATTATTTTAACCAAATTGATATTATTATTATTTTTTAAATAAAAATATTATATATATATATATATATAATTTATTCAAATACTAAAATAATCTTAATACCTTTAAATTAATTACGAGCCTTTTCAACCCTTTGATGTAGTAAACCTAGAACAATTATGGTAAAACCCCACTTTATAATATTCCATAATTGCATTTCATCGTAAATTAATCTCGATAAATGATTCGTTTCACCGCTAATTAAACTCAACAAATGAATTAAAATTAGGTCAAGAATGGCATTTTTCCAAGCTATTGAATATTGCTTCTAAGTTAATTTTAAACTTGTGTGCAGATTATGTAAATTTTTCGATATGATTATGTTATGTGTCACCCATAAACAATAAATGCAATATTAATGTCTCAAATGACATTTCTCCCTTATTACCAAGGGTGGGTTGAGTTTTTGAGTGAAAAAATAAATGTTGGTGTGTGACTAAATGTAAAATGTAATGGTAGTTGTAAAATATGCTTAGCTTGCTTCTAAGAGTTCTGATGCATGTTTATTATTATTATTAATAAAGTGATTGATGTGAGGAGCGACCTCCACCTACTGCCAGTGGTGTTTATCTCTTTCACAGCCACTGCACCAACGAAAATCATAATGATTAACATAGGGAATGATATATCTACCGTCCATGTGTATGTGGATGTTGGGGCCCACACAAAACCAATACAAGATCGTTAGGGATTATCTTGGTGCAAGTATGGACATTTAATGCTGGCTTCGCTTAGACGTTGGGTTTTGTTTTATGTTACACACCTGCACCACACCGTCACCCACGGGCTAGTCACCGACTGGTTAAAACTAACTCTTTTTAGCATTTTTATAAGGTTAGTTCTGCTTAACCGGGGTTAGAAACACAGGAACGCTAGCCCAACTCAACCTCTTCCTTTACTCCAGGGAATCCCTCCTTTCTTTACGGTTAATTTCGTCTCTCCTGAGATAAGATGGATAGATAGAGAATATTCAATGTGTATATATACAGCTGCGGGCCAAAGCACAAAGTGTTCCATAAGTTAAAATTATATTCTTATTCTTCTTTGGTTTGTGAGGAGGAGACGAGTTGTGATCCCATGGCTGCACACTTAAACGGCTGCTACGGAGAAGTTGATATGCAAATGAATAATGTGAAGCTCTTGTCGTGCACTAGTACTACTAGTGGGTCAGTTGATCCTTTTAGAGTTGAGCTGGATCGCCTCCAGAACCAACTAAAGGGTAAGCTTGAAGAACTCTTCATCTACCACCTTCCTAATTACCTGCACAGCTACATTCATATTTTAATCATTCAATTTAGTAAAAGATAAGTTTAGCTCATTTTATGGAGCCCAAGTGGAGACTGTTACGCTATGATGCATTCTCTCCCGAGTGTTAAAAAAACTAACAGCAACGTGCTTTTGGCGCATCATGCTGGGCCAATTTTCATTAGCTGTTTTCTGTGTCCCTCACTATTTCCTCAAGCTGCAGGGTCGCTGACAACACAAATTGCTCAAAATTTGCATAAATTTAATCAGAAATAGATAGAAATCTCGAGATGTAATGTTTTATATATAGGCTGGTAGCTGAACTCAAGCCAAATGGCGTTGCTATGTAAATTTAAATAACTTCACTGCTTAAATGATTTTCGCACAGAAATCTCCGAGGCATTCTGTCAACGATAATTTTGACAAAACAAGTATCTTACCTGATTTTACCGTTTTTTTTCCCTATTGTTTTCATGATGTATGCCTGCTTCGAATTCTCTGCTTGAATTCTTTAAAATTTACAGATAATTTTGACAAAACAAGTATCTTACCTGATTTTACCGTCCTTTTAGCTATTTTCATGCTGTATGCCTGCTTCGAATTCTCTGTTTGAATTCTTTAAAATTTACCGAACAATTGGTAAACAAGGACCAAAAAAATTTCTTTGAAAGCAGATGCCTCCGTAAGTTTAAGTTAAAGTTAGGGACATTGTAAATAACTTCTCCGTCAAACTTTCAATGTCAAACGGCCAGCAAATTGTTAGAGCACTGCTAAATACCATTTATATTTAACTTCAAAGATTTTTTCGAACCAAAAGTACCAAAACATTTGAGGGATTGGCAAGGTATACAAATATAAAAGGAACAGACTTGAACAGACTTATACAGGGGTAAAATTGATTGGTTGGTGAAGGGCCTTTTTCAGTCGTTTAACACCCGTTAAAGGTCCAAATTTACATGTTTCAAACTTAATTATATTTTGATCCCAGGTACATGTCACTGGAATAAAAATATTTTGAGGTGGTGGTTGAGCACATTGTTTGTTTTGGACAGATTTATCAGAAATGAATGAAGTATAATTTGGCTAAGTTGTGCATGTTTCTTTATATTGAAAGGGAGTATAATTTGGCTAACTTGTTTGCCTTTTAAGTATTGAAAGGACTCCCCAACAAGTTATGAGCATTCTTTTATATACTGGGTTTCTTTCACTCTGACGTTTTATCCGAATGATAGCTTCAAACAGGAATATCTGTTCATCTGTTATGTATGTCAAACAAACTTTTCGAAACATATCTGGACATTTCTTTTTCAGGTTTTTTTTAAATGATTCTAAAAGGAATGCACGTACGTATGTCAAGATCGCGAAATTGGTGTATTTGCTATAATTAAAATCTTCAAAATGCCAATTTTCTCCGTCTCATATTTAAGCTTGTGGTTGAAGGTTTCTTATTCTGTCATTGGTAGAAATTCCTACATAACATTTATTTCCTTGCAACTGGTCAATTGCTTTCTGAAAACATACCTTGTTTTTTTCTGTCTAGACAAAAATAGCAAAGATAGGTAACACGTGACAATGAATTTGCTCTTTTTCAAAGCAATGGAGATATTAGTAATATGAGAAGTTTTCAATGTTATTGTACTGATCTTGCCAGATAAGGATCGAGAGATAGGAGAAGCTCAGGCTGAAATTAAGGCCTTGAAGTTGACAGAACGCTTGAAAGAAAAGGCCGTTGAAGAGGTGAGGGTAGACTTTTATGCCTTCCACATATTAAAAAGATGATATTGTGACAAGTTACAGGGTAGTTGTTTCAAATAGATGCCGACCATTAGTACTCTTATGAATTGAAGTTTAGTTTCCGAGTTTGGGCGGGTTCCGATATAGCATTCTCTTTTTACAGCTCACCAATACCCTGGGGAAAGTGGAGGAGAAACTCAAAACCAATGAAGCGCTTCTTGAATTTAAGGTATCTTCCGATTTAGATTAGGAGTTGCATCTTTTGAATGTTTTGCGCTTTGAATTTGGCTTCAAGATATAACTTACATCCATGAAAATATTTCAAGATATAATTTACATATATGGAAGTCCTTTTATGTTAATAGATCTTTCATATTTTGTGTTGTAGAATCTTGAAATAAAAAAACTAAACGATGAGAAGAAAGCGGCTTTGGCTACACAATTTGCTGTAGAATCAGCTCTTAGAAGGGTGTATGCTGCTGAGAAAGATGAGGACATGGTACCGTTGGAAGCTCTTCTGGCACCATTTGAGGCAGAGATCAAAGCCACGCGACACCATGTACATTAATGGACTTGTCCACCAAATTCATGCTTTATTTTCTTTTCAGTAAGTTGAGACGATGCAGCGTGCTAAAAGATCAATATGTATGTTTGGCAGATTATACTGTTGCAAGAAGATTATAGGGCTTTAGATCGACTCACAAAATCCAAAGAAGCAGCTTTACTTGAAGCAGAAAAGACTGTGCAGGTTGCTCAGGCAAAGGCAAATATGGTTAATGATTTACAAAACAAGAATCAAGAACTCACAAGACAGCTCGAAATCTGTCAGGTGACTTTTTCCTTTTCCTTCTTTTGCATTTTACGGCTTCATTAACTTGTTTTCACCTAGACTTTTAAAGGGTTTTTTTAATATTTGTGAGTGCAAGTTAAACTTTGTATCCATTTTTTTACAATTATTTTAGCCAAATTCTGGTTGAAATTATTGAAATTACATTTTTAAGTTATTGGAATTGTATGTTTAGCATGCATCGAGAAGCCTAAATCTATTTTTATAATCAAAATTATAATTTAAACAATAAAGATAAAAATCTTATTATCAATTTTTTTTTTAAATTACCAAAAAAATACAAATCATTTAAAATCCCAAGATTGAATTAAAATCCCACTTGTAAACCCAAGAGTGGCACATGAAGGAGTTCTAGTTGACATAATGGAGGGAGGAATGCAAAGTTGTGCTATGTACTATGGCAAGCATTGGACTTGAACATGGAAGTCTCCCGCACCTTGATTTTTGTTTGATAGTTATTATTTTTTTAATTCTTTTTATGTTATTATTTTTTATAGTTAAGAGTCATAAGTTTTTTTAATAATTTTTTATATTTATTTAATTTAATAATATTATTTTTATTTTTAAATTTTTAAAATTAAAAAGTTATATTAATAATTTTAATTATTGATAATGATGATGATTAAGGCTAATGTTCATTGAGACTTATTTGGTTTATTGGACCTTAATAAAAGAGATAGGAATAATTTGCATTGTTGTAAAATTTTATTCCTATGATAAAAAAAACTTCTAAGAACAAAGCAACAGAGGTTAGAATTGTAGCAAATTTGTAGCAAAGATGTGAAAATTGCAAAAGAATGTGGGTCAGTGCACTCTAAAAGAAAATGGAATCCCTCCTCAATGCTCATAGACTCATAGAGAGCTGGAAAATCCTTGCTATGAAGCTCATAGGACTTCTTTATTCTCTTGGCTGTATTAATTTTCTTCTTCCAACTAATTAATGCATAGAGATACTTTCCATCTTCCAAATTAGGGTTAATGACCTCCTTGTAATATCTTAATTTTCTTTTAACCTCTAAATATTTCTTGTCCCGCATTTTCTCTTTAAACTTAGATGTGATAGTATTTCTGAGGTTGTTGATATTTTGCAAAGTGACATTTTTAGTCAAGTTCCCAATGGTTTAACCAAGCCATGGCCGCTTCATACTGTCCTCTCTTGAGCCGTAGATGATCTTCACTAGAATTTCCAACAATTTTAGAGAGCATCTGGTCTTCCATGTTATTTATCTTGTTATTGTACATCATGTACCTAGTCATAGCAATAATTTCAATGGGGGGAAGACCTACTTCTATAAGGAGAATAGGATAGGGCATATTGCTTTCAATTTTGAGGTTATACATGATAAAAAGCTTTTGAATTTGCTCAATCTTTCTCCACGATTCTCAAGAGATGTTACAACCCCAAACTTCACAATCTTACAAGTAAGGAGAGTGACAAGAGTTTAAAAAAGGAACTTCTTTTTATTCCACATCACCAAGTTTGCTAATTTACAATTACTTTCTAGACCTAAATAAGCTTTCCACCCTCCCTTAATCATTTTCTCAATGCTATAGTTCCAATTGAGCTTGCTATGAATATCAATTAAGAGATCTTTATAAAAAGATGCTTCTTTCAAGTTATTATTGTCATATTTAAAATTACATTTCTTAATCTTGATAATCATAATTATAAATATTATATTAAAAATTACAAATTAAATAATAATTATTTATTTTATTTTATATTTTTATTAAATAAAAAAATAATCTTTATATTTATTAAAAAATACAACCTTCAACAAATTAATACATAGTAAAATTGAATTGTCTCATATAAAAGTTTAAAAAATAATCAAATTTTAAAACTGGTACAGTGGTAACATAAGTATTTTTTATTAAATTTAAGTTAATTAATAATTTAATATTAAAAATAACAAATTTTTATTATGCCTCAATTAATTTGTTATACAATAATTGTTACAATATCATTGTAAATTAAATATTATTATAAACAAAAAGTTAAAAATACAAATTTTTATTAATTTCAAATTAATTAATAATTTAATCTTAAAAAATTAAAAATAACAAATTTTTATTATGCTTCAATTTCTTTATTATGCAATAATAATTGTTACAATAGCATTGTAAATTAAATAATAATAATATTATGTATTGTAAATTAAATATTGTTATATAGAGATGTAAATTAAATATTTTAAAGAAAAATCTTAAATTCACTATTTTATATGCGGCAAAGCTCAATCAAATATTAAGGTTATAATCTAGTGTTAAGATTATAAGATTTTAAAAATACTATGCAGCCAGTTTTTTAAAATTCCGTATGCATTAAACCAAGGGGTTAATCTTATAGCATTAGATATGGCATTTCGTAGACCTTCAAGAAACGATTTAAGCAAATAAGAAGGAAAGTCGTGCAAGAACCGAGGTGTGAAAATGACACCCCATATCCATGGTTGAACTGTCTATTGTCATTATAATGCCATTTGGTTTAAGCCACCAGGTAGCATATGTTGGGCTTTCACAGTTAGACTCAAGGTATCAACCACCTCCCATTTGGATTCAGGGAGAATGTGTTGGGCTTTCAAGTAAGTTATCCATTTATCACGTTGACCTGAAGACATGGTGATGGGATTATCCTGTCATTTGATTTCAGCTGGTAGAATGTGTTATTTTGGCTTTAGTAATTAGACTCAGTTAATGTGACAGGAGGAGAACAAAATAATTGACAGAATGCATCGCGTTAAAGTTTCAGAAGTTGAAAAGTTAAGCCAAACCATCTGTGAACTAGAGGAGGCTATTCTTACAGGCGGTGCTGCCGTTAATGCCCTGCATAATTATGAACGACAGGTGTATGAACTCATGGTGAGATCATACTTTCTCAGTTACACACTCCCAATTCACTGTACTTCATATGCTTTCATTTCTTAAATAATATAACTGTTTTCCTGCTTATGCTTTGAAGAATATAATTGTTTTGCGGCCATGTTTGAGAAGTATCATTGTCTTCATCATCCTCAGGAAGAGAAAAGAACACTTCAACGAGAGCTAACTCGTGCAAAGATTACAGAAAATCGAGTGGCTGCAGCTGTAATTGGCCACGAATGGAAGGATGCAGGCAACGACAAAGTCATCCCTGTAAAGCAGTGGCTAGAAGAACGGCGCTTCATGCAGGTTCAACGGATTTGTCCAGTTGCTTTCAAAGTTTTTATTTCATGCTCGCTACCTGAAAGCCCCATACAATAGCAGAGATTCCCCTTAATCTTAGCAGTGGGATTTCTGAAGCACCTCAGGCTTTTTGCAGTTTTTTTTTTTGGTGTTTCTTTTTGGTGTAAGGTTCTCTACTGACTCGACTCACATCTTAAATAAATAAACTAACCAAAATTAACAACCTAATTTATAGTAGTTGTTCAAAGCTAAAAAAATTATATTTGTTTTTCTCTTTCACCCAGAAATCTCGCCGCCCAAAATGTAAATTACTTAGTATCTCTATTCTCTCCATGAATTTATTTTGTATTTGGATGTTCATTGCATGGAGTGCAGAGTGAAATGCAGCAGCTTCGAGACAAACTAGCCCTTGCAGAACGTACTGCTAAGGCTGAAGAACAACTCAAGGTATAAGATATCATCTAATTTGCTTCGTAAATTTTCACCATTTTTCATTATATTCCCGCTCTCAAGTTTTTTTTTCTTCCTGAAATAATCTTTAAACCGTTTTGAATCTGTCAGCCTTGCTTTGTATTTAATGAAGTGATAAAACTGCAGGACAAATTCAAGTTAAGATTGAAAGTGTTGGAAGAAGCGGTGAGAGGTGGTGCATCTTCCAATGGAGTTGGCGCGCAACGTCGTCCAAGCAGAACGAATGGCTTTTCACGCCGCGGCCAGCTTATTTGTGGAGTTGATTCTGCAAGGACCTTGCCATCAAATGGCAGCGGCTTCGAACTGGAAATAAAGTCTTCCGTTTCGGCTGAAGCGACCAGGAAGTACTCTGCATCCAGCGTTAACAGTCTAGCTGAGAAAGAAACACAGGATATTGCTGACGTTGATGGGAGTAGGAATGGATCATCAGATAGGACAAATTTAACAACAAATGGATACGAAGAGCTCAAAACTGGCGACCATGCAGGAGTATCTACAAATACAAACATTGATCCGCTGGATGACTCAGCAGTTGAAAACTGTGGCAACAAATTGTGCACGGAAATCGTAGAACGTAATGCTGGTTCCGATGACACAGTTTCAGGTGTATTTTATGACATGCTGCAGAGGGAGGTGATAACACTGAGGAAAGCATGCCACGACAAGGATTTAACTGTCAAAGACAAAGAGGACGCGATTCAGGTATCATAGCTTTCTTTTTCAAGAACAACTAACTGTATCATATGATTTGATGGTAACCAGTAAGGTTTGTCTTTACAATGTTGATGAACATTTGAAACCCAACACAAGGTCCTCCCACCATAAAACATCAACTAAAACTTGCAAATGTTGATGAACATTTGAAACCCAACACAAAGTCCTATCAACAGGAAACACCAGGAAATTATCAGAGGTACTGCAGTGCTATTATACCTATACTCCAACTCAACATACCATGCATTAGAACAGTACCTAGATGTGCAGAAATATAGCAGAAATATACCATGTTGCTGTATCCCAAAATCTCCAGGATGTTGATGAACATTTGAAACCAGCACAAGACCCCAGAGGCGTGCAGAAATATAACATGCTGTTATAACCCAAAACCTGCAGATGCTGATGAACATTTGAAACCTTTTTGTTGTACCCCAAAATCTACCAGTTACTCCAACACCCCACTCCAGAGTAACTCCAGGGAATTGAACCTGTGACCTCTGCTATGATACCATGTAAAGTTTACCCAGACACCAAAACCTGCATATGTTGATGAACATTTGAAAACTTACACAAGACTCTATCATCAAAAAATTCCCAAAAATATGGCTCTTATACTATGCTATTGTACTGATACAATGTAGCATTAGAACAATACCTAGATATGCAGAAATATATCAGATCTCTCCATATACATCTCACGATGCATATGTACCCATAGATGTTGTATAGTTCAGTGCTTATGGGGCGCATCGCATCTGGTAGGTAGATTTTTCTAATTTCAAGTACACCTACAGGTGCTCTCAAAAAAGGTGAATACATTGAAAAGAGCGATGGACGTGGAGGCAAAGAAAATGCGCAGAGAAGTGGCTGCTAGGGAGAAGGCGTTGGTGTCAATGCGGGTCGAGCAGGAGAATAAAGTAGGTGCCAAACGCTCCACTACTACTTCCAAGGGCCCTGCAAATACTTCGCGAGTTCCAGGAAGGTATGCATGTTATGTTGGTATGAAAATTCAACTTTGGAAAGTATTTTCCTTACTGTCGGTGCTCTTGATTTTGTTTTATAGTTTCTTCCCAAAAAATTGCATTAAGCCTTAATCTCGTTGGTTGTCCTATTTCCCGAATCTATCATGTACCTAGTTAACTCATCCGTTGGAGCGCATGGCATGAGTACTCGAATTCAGTGAATTGATACTTCTGATGCACCGCTTTACAATGATATGCATGAATTATTACTTTTAAGGGATCTATGATCTGGACCAATAATAATGTGCATGAATGATTATTTTTAAGGGATCTAATCTGCACCAATTTTGAGATTAGGAGCATCCTGCATTGCTTTTAAATAAACAATTTATCAATCTCCCACTGGGATTAACGAGCATTTTCAGACGAGACGTTGTATATTGAAATTCTAGCGAATACCTAGAGGTATAAACTTTGTTAAACGTACTAAATGGTTAGCGTTGGGTGTGCAGAATCGCAAGGAACTCTCAGCAGTCTTCCCCAGAACCAAGAATACAAGTCACATACTAACTGCACTCTGTGTGAGTGATTGTTGGATAAAGCACAGCCCAGTGATGAAATAAGAACTGATATTTGTCTGTTCCATTGCAATTATTCTCTTCCCATCATAGCAGTCTCTGACATATCATGAAGTTCTGGTTTAGCTGCCTTACATGGAGTAATACAGTCTTTGACTGACAAAGCAGATTTCTGGCAACGGCTTCAGAAGATTAAAAAGGGAAGAACGACCCGGATCACTTTTAGGATTTGTCTTTTGTCCTTCACAACATTTGATCTACTTTTCAATGAATTATTCGAGAACGAAGATTCTAGATCTAAACCATTCATAGGGAAACTGAGAGGCATAGGAGTTTTTGAGTTTTCTCTGAATTTCAATCAGACAAGGTTTGTGTCCAGACGTGGGGTTACCTTTCCTAAAAGCCAATATCGATTACTTGGCCATGGCCATCGTTTCAATACTGAAGTTGGAGCCTTTCATATTGGGTCTTCCTTTATTATTATTATGTTTTGGGTTAAGCTTAATTCAAAGTATATAACCTGATTCCATAAGCTATTTCTGAGTCCACGCAAATTTACTCTAAAATCTTTTTATTTCTTTACTCCCTCAACTACCGATTAAATTTTCTATATTATTATTACTTTCAGTTGATGGATGGGTATACTATTAAGTTTTGGATCTTCATTTTACATTATATCTAAATATTCATGTATATATATAAAAGTGTTTAGAAACATTAATGGTTTTAATTATTTTCATTTTACATTATATCTAAATATTAATGTATATATATAAAAGTATTTTAGAAACATTAATGGTTTTAATTATTTTAAATATTAATGGGTGTAATTAATCTAATTCAATATTTTAAAATAAATAAAAAATACTTAAGATATAATTTGGTTTGGGGATTCCAAATGATAAGACATAGATATTATAAATTTTTAAATTATGAATATAATTTTATTTTGCTTTAATATCTATTGAGTGTGTTTTTAACAAATTATTTTTAGATGCTAAGAAAATAAATGTAAAATTTGCAATTATATTTTTAAAAGTTTAATAAATAGAATTGTATATTTTGTATTTTGTAAATTTGTAATGCTTATGAAAAATTGATTCTTTAATAAATAAAATAAATTTAATCTTCAAAACTAATTAAGAATATGATTAATCAATATCATAAATCATGAAACAATAATCGTAATAATTTTGAATAATCAAATTAATATCATAGTACATGATATCATGAATAATGAAACAAAGATCATAGTAAATAATATCATGAATCATGAAACAAAGAACATGGTAAATTGTACAATAACAATTCAAGTGCGAAACATACAAATTAAATAGATTAATCTTTAAGAATATGATGGTTAATATTCATTACAAATAGGAAACATACAAATTAAATAGATTAATATTTAAGAATATGATGATTAATATTCATTACAAATTGATATGAAAATAAATAAAGCTATCCCAACTGAATTAAGTTTTTAAAATATTATAAAAAAATTAACCAATTACTATTCAACTTCATCAACATTCCCCATTATTTAAATGATTCCCATTATTAAAATGACTACTCACTTTGCCCACCATCCATCAACATCTCTATTAGCATGTCCCCAATATTGAAATGATGATTTAAAAATAAAACTATACGTATACGGTAGATTATTTTTAAGATTTTAATTTAAGATATATATATATATATATATTATTTTTTTAGATTTCATTATTATTTTATATAAAAAAATTTAAAATTAATTACTAAATAAAAAACATATAAAAAACAAAGTAGAAACATCTTCCTTAAATCACAATAAAGATTAAAAAATTAGTTATGAATATTCTTCCTTAAACACTAATAATGCTAATAAAGATTATATTACTATCATCCTTGTTACCGCAAGTGAAACCAAGGATTATGCTATATTCATAGTATCACTGTAACACCCCCGTTTTGACCCCGTTGCATTAGATGTATATGATGTATATATTGTAAGTAATCATGGTGCGGAGCTAAAGGCCAAGGCCCCACCATTGATTGGTTATGCTATGTTTCGGGTTGAAATTGTCACCGATAGTATATCGGGGCATGCGACATACATATTGAGTTTTGTTATCATGTAAATATGCATCTTTAATTAAATAATTCAACCAGCTACGTTTGCAACAACTAAATTGAGAAGGGGCATGATTTTCACAAGGATAAGGAGGGAAATTGTCAAACCTTGAGCCATGAGAGGAAATCCATGTGTCACCACCTTGTTTTGATTTTTTCATCTTTCCTTGTTTTACCCAACCACCACCATTAAACGTTCTGCTCAGTAGTTGAGGCAGTTATTGTTTGGGAGTGGGGGTGGCAGGATTGTCAGTCCTTGCCCCACCCACACACTCCACCAAAAATGGAACCTCACGTTGGGCAAGGGAAGCGAACTCGACAAGTTTTCACTTTCTCCACAGCGGTGCTGAAACACGCACGCACTCCCGACTACTAGGAATCCTCACCATCGTCTATTCATCCTCACGCAGGGGCGGTAGTGTGATTGTTCCTCATGCACAGGCTTCTTTCCTGTTTGGTCTCACGCAGCCAGAAGAGAGGATCCATCTCCACTGTCATTCACATTTTCCACACAGAGGAATCGAGTGTGTTTTCAATCCGTATTTGGGATTTTGTGTGAATCTTCTCTCATGCACTAGGTTCTATGTTGTTGTTGCTGACACAGCAAGCTGGGAGTCGTTCGGTCACTATCACCCACAATTTTTCCTGTGGAGAGCCATTTTTTTACGCTCAGGGACTGTGTGACGGACTGTTGTTTTCCCCATGTCGTGAGCTGTGTCTACTGATACATTTTGGGAATGTTGTAATTCGCTTGGGAGTCGTTTTGGCCACAATAGGGCCAAGAACGACTCAGGAGTCGTTTCCCTGTTTAAGCTACAACCGCTGATTGATTGCATGCATGCAATGGTTGGTCTTCGGA
Source organism: Pseudotsuga menziesii (assembly GCA_001517045.1). Taxonomy (NCBI): domain Eukaryota; kingdom Viridiplantae; phylum Streptophyta; class Pinopsida; order Pinales; family Pinaceae; genus Pseudotsuga; species Pseudotsuga menziesii. The sequence goes on from LPNX010764760.1 coordinate 123,517, forward strand.
CTGTGTAGGGAGTAGGGTTGGGGGCTTGGTTTGCTTGATAAACCTGGTGTGTTTGGAAACCACACAGACAAAGCTAGAGGGCTATATTTCTTCTCCACAACCCCTAAATAGCACTGGAAGGGAAGTCAGGGCCTGAGGGACTGTGTAGCAAAGAAAGGACTGATTCCTTGTGTTGGGTGTGTGTGGGTGTCTTAGAAGTCAGGCTAGTTCTGGTTTAGGTTTTCCTAGCTCTGTAATGAGCTCACCAGCTTAGCATTTAGCCTTTCCCAACTCCTTGATGGCATGATAAACCCAACTGTGTTGGCTTGGCTATGTTTTGTGTACCCTTGGCTATGTGTAAGCCTTCTTGTTCCTTATTCCTTGGGGAATTATGCCCAGCTCGGGGGTGGCAGCGTTGATGAGAGATTAAGGAGCACGCTGGCCTATGGTTGGGTGGAACGTTGTAGCGACGTAGCTGGTTGCAGAACGAGTTCTTTGTAAGATAAGTAATCTTGTCTATTTTACTCCTGCAATCATTTTACTATTAATGAATATGGTGAACATGTTGAATGCTTGTATGAATGTATGTTGCTTCCGCTTTGTATGATAATTAATTGTATCTGTGTATGATCATTAATTGTATCTTTATACATGTTCTACTTCAATGCATTTTGTTTTCAACATTTCCATTTTTATGAATGCACATGTTCATGGGGTTGGTTTCCTGAATGGTTAAGGCCATGGTAGCGTTGTTGTAATGGATAATTCACCTAATAACCTAGGTCTGGGGGTTACCAACATACTCTAACACTTGCAGACAATTTGAATTTAAAAGCACAAAATAGGAAATAGGAAAGTAGCAGGAACTTACTTGTAATATACGAAGGTTGATCCAAGCTAGCTTCTTCCTCTTTGCTTTACTTCTAAGGTCTCCAGGGTAGTTCCTCCTTCACCTGTTAACAAAGATTCTTCCAAATACAGTATGATTCATATATAAAGATGCAGGTTAGGCAAATCATATATTATAGTGAAATGTAAACATTTACTAATCCACAACACATGAAACACAATATGGAAGAAGTAATCTGCTTTATTAACAATAATAGAGGGAGTTTAGGTTACAACCCAATGTCTGAACAAGGGACTCCTCTGTCACCAAAGGACTCTGAGTTTCTCTGCTCCAAAGATTCTGTAGACAATCCACCAGCATAACTTTGCTCTCTAAGTATGACTAGCCAACCCCCTCCCCAAGGCCTCTATTTATATGGATGAAAGGAGGCAGTTCTCGAAGGTTAGGGAGGTTGCAGCAATTAATTGGATTAAGTTAAATGAGAAAACTAATCTCCCATTAACTCATGTTTTTAAATATTAATTTTGAGGAAACCATACGCGGGTCTGTAGTAGAGCAACCCGCGTATGATACGCGACTCTATACAAGTGCAACCCACGCATACAAGTATACGCGAACTGCTGAGCATAAGACTCGCGAATGATGCGCGAGATGTCAATAGGGATAGTCGCGAATGCTACTCAAAATCTCCAAATGGCAAAGTAATCAGCTAGGCATATAGGCAATGTATTTCATCATCAACCAAGGTATAATGAAACTAGGCAACCTCAATCCATAAGTGTCCTTTTGTGTGCCGACATGAGGGATATCAGCACTCGGACGGAGAGGTGCAATTCAGGTGTATAACAGATGCCCCCTAATGTGTGAGGTCAGAGGGGAACGATGGCCGAAATACATTATAATACTAACTCTGGAGAAACTCAGAAGTCCAGTGGAGCAGAAGGAGTACCTGAAACCAATACATAATAATGTCATATACAGAGCTATATCTGAGGATGCTATGTTCAATTTACTAGAACACTAGCTCCTTGACAATATTTGATTACATCATATGATACAGGTAAAGACCACGTATAGTACAAAGGTGGATCGAAGCCACAATATAATAATGATGAGTCTTCAAAGATCTGGAAGCTGGATATAGAAACAGAACATAGTCTTGCGCAACTTAGTTCATAAGTGAGGAACTAAGGTCTTCATATAGGATCCCAAAGAACCAAGTACAATCCAAGCCATGTGAATAAGGGTAAGCTGAAGTCGAACATGGAAAGGATTCAACAGTTTTTCAACCAATGATAATTGACAACTGAAGCAAAGGAATTCACCAATGATGAAAGTGAATCCAGAGGTACTATCGTCAAAACTCTAGGTCTTCGTCATTGGGAAGTGCTAAAACAGAACCATACTGTGATAGGGAAGGCAATAGATCCTCCAACAGATCATAAGAGTGACTAGGAACTGGGCAAAAGAAGATAGACACAAGTAAATGGATAACAGATATAACAGTGATTGGATCAGGCTATAAATCAGATAGTGGGGAGAATCCTTGAACAGTGAGCACGACACAGAGATGACCCAAGGCAGCGTATAACAGATAGATAGGACAACTAGACTTATCTGTCATGTAGGAGACATGATCAGATTCTCCAGGTATAATGGACAAGGGGAGGAGTCAGAAAACTCGAAGTGATAGCTGAACACAGATGTACACTGAAACATGGATATCGGAAGGCAAAGAGTGCTATGTTCAAGGATGACATGCTGCCATTACTGAAAAAAAGAGAAAACTTCTTCCTTTCCTTCCCTGTTAAGTTTTAACGAGTCCAGGAAATCCAACTCGGTTCCCTCTTCATTTTTTAACAAGCTTGAAGAGATGGGAAAATAATGCTTGATACACTGATCTGTGGATTTATTGAGCCCAAACTAGTACATGCTCATGTGGTATTTTCACATTTAGAGAGTCTGAAAATGCCAAAGAAGACTCCAGGGGGGTCCTTTTTCGTCCAATTTAGTCTCTTAAGGCCGAAAAAGTATAAAACAAACCTCAAAATAACTCTCTTAACTTCCGAAGAAGAAAAGGTAAACCTTTTTCGTACTTAGTCGGGAAGGTCCAAAAAAGGTTAAATTACCACCTACCCAACGCTCCTTCAATAACAACATAAAATAGCTTGAGTTTTACGAGTGTGAAGGAAAGCAAGATCACTCGAAAAGATCCATTTGATTACGAGAAATGGGGCTTACAACAATAAACTCGGTGCTTTGTTCTTGAGTGTTTAACGAGCATGACAAAGACACAAAGTACACTCAGAATCTTTTTCATGTTTGGGTCCAGAGCACAAAAAAGAGAAAACTAAGCTCAAACCGGGTGTTCCTTTTCCGTAAATTTAGTCCCTCGGGTCCGAAAAAGTGATAAACCTATACCTGAGAATACTCTTCTCAATTTCGAAGAAAAGAGAGTGATCATTTCTCGTATTATTCCGCATGGGCCGAGAAAGAGATAACCTACCACCATGCGAATGCCCGTTCACATATTCTTAACGAGCTTGAACGGACGAGATAGCTCGGCAGTCAAGTCTGTTTTGAAGGAGTCAGACCTGGGCCTAAAGAAACTCCATAAGGTTGGGGAGTCCTATAAAGGTATAGCTTGTAAAGAGAGATTCATAAGAAACTCTATTTGGCGTGAAAAATAGCTATGAGGAAACCCCTGGGCCTGAAATAGTGACGGAATGAGTATCAAAGGATGGAAATGGCATATAAGGATGATACTCATGAAATAGGGATCCGAGCCATAGAAGAACAATGGTAGAGACAAGGGATTAATGGTTTAGAATACCATAGTCTGTGGCAAAATGTTGAATACTAAGGTTAATGTGGAGTGATAAGTTGCCAACATATGTAGGAAAGAGCAAAACCACCCTATAAGAGCATCAACACTTTGAAAAAGTTGGTAAACCTATTCCAAGGCACAAAAGGGATGGTATTAATCAATTGACGTTTCAAACTATAGAAGAAAACCCACTTTACAAAATTTATTTCTATTAATAGTTTGAAAATTGAAACATTTCTTACCATTTGTACTTTATGAACCAAAAAGGAACTTTTACCCTCTATCTTTGATCGCTTGTTGTGGACAATTGGACCGCTGGAATTCAGATCCGTCAGTTGCAGGTAAATCTACACCCGAATCTCTTCATTTTCATCCAAACAAATTTTAAAAATCATGGTCAATTCAGTTTAATTCATCAACAGAAAAAGTTGTAAAATGTATACGCGGGTTGCTACGTGTAAAAGCCGCGCATACGCGTTATATGCGCGAGTTGCTGTATAAGAGAGTCACGCATGGCTCACGACATGTCCCAATGGACAGTCGCGCATAGTGCGCAATAGATAAAAGCTTTGAAAATGGTTCAAATTTTTACATTTTGATGATGAATTACTGAATCAAACTGTGTGTTTTTGTCAGGAATATAATGGTGCTGGAGTGGAGGGAGAGGGAACACGAGATGATGGACCAAGCGACGCTCCAAACCCTGCCTACTATCCAAGATTTACGGAATAGTGGGCTGCTTAAGTTCTTTTGCACATCACCCATGCGGGCCAATGTCTGCATATTGGAGTTCTTAGTCAGTTATTGGGACCATGACTTGGGGATGTTCAACATCCAAGGTGAGACTTTGGAGTTGACCATCGAGGATATCTATTTTATTACAGGGTTATCACATCAAGGAGCACCGGTGAACCTGGAGGGCACTGGCAGGGGTGGAGACCCCTTGAGTGTCCAGAACTATGTGGATGTATTCTGCAGGCCTAGTACTCAAAAGAAGGGCAGCAGTGTTCTCATCACGGATATACAAGATTTTACATTACAGGTATTGGCTAGTATCGTTGTCAGACTTTCAGGGTCATCAGGACTACATCATGCCACCAGGACTCAGATGAGAGTGGCGGTGGACTGTTTTAGAGGCACACTCCATGACTGGTGCTCGGGAATTTCCCCTCTTATGAAGAGGCAATTATCCGATTGCAAGAGGGGGAGATGGAAGAACTTTGGATATGCTAGTATTTTGGTTGCATTCTTCTTTGAGAGGGTGCTAGCTATGAGTCCTGCTGTGCCATTACAGGTCCAGCATCCACGTCAGCCTAGGCTGAGCAGGTGGGGGGATATCTTCCTCCACCAAGGAGGAGGCGATGTGGTACATAGCATGTATGACGATGATTTCTATACATGGTGGGAACGACAGGTGCTAGCGTTGGAGCAGTTTCCATATGCGGGGATGGATTTCCAAGGTGATCGTGACCTAATCCTCCCTCCAGGAGGAGCATGGGGTGAGATGGGTAAGTCTTTTTAATTTTTATCATTATCAAATTTTTATGAATTTTTGTAATGATAAGATATATACATATGTACAAGTCTAATCCTACTCATGTGTCAAAATGCAGATATTGGACCGGTCTGCCCTGCAGGGCACCCATGTACCTTCGTACGTCCTGTAGCAGGAGGAGATCTTGGGCTGATCCAGGTACTCGAGGCGAAGCTGACTAGGCTTACCGAGTGGGTACCCACTATATGGATAGAGCATCTCCCTGCAGCTATGCAGGAGTTCGTCGTTGGGGTACCACCCGCATGGCCACGTCTTTTCAAACGGGTAGCCAGAGCAGTAGTGGTATATAGAGATGCAGTAGAGGCTGTCGAAGCCGAGGAGGCTGAGGAAGCTAGGGGGCGCAGAGATCACGGGGACCAGGCAGGTCCTAGCGGGCATGGCGGCCAGGCATAGATCTAGGGCATTTTGATGGACGATGATCCACATTTTGTATATTTCGTATATTTTGGGATCTACGGATCAGACTTGACCTATCCTATGTATTTACATAATGAATTTTGGTTTCTTGGAATATGATTAAAAGTAATAACTTCAAAATGCCTTTCCAATGAACGAATTCGCATGAACTGACGTAATAATGTAAGGTTTCGTACCTGGTAAGCTCGATTGAGCTGGGAAACAACCAACTGGGAATCCAAACGGACTTCAAGTCGGGTAATACCACGTGACAATGCATCCCATAAAAGCTCAATAACCGCCCTATATTCAGCAACATTATTCGAAGCAGGACCTAAGCAAGCGCCTCCCGTGGCAACAAGCTGTCCTGTGGGAGAATAAATAACCCATGCTGCCGAAGCCAGGTTACAAGTGTGACGGCTGGCGCCATCAACGAAACCTACATACATTTTGGAAGACATCTGCAACAACCAGTAGATAGTATAAAAAACTAAACTAACAACCTAATGTACATAAAAATACATACATTAATATACAAGAAAAAGTGCTAGGCCTAAGCGTAGTGCTTCTTCAGGTAGAGCCCATTTCTAGGCTCAGGCAGCTTATTCCCATCATAATCTACTAATTCATATGCGCCTTTACTTAAAAATTTAGACACAACATAGGGTCTGAGCCACATGGCCTTGAACTTTCCTGCCCCCAGGGGTTCTTTATCCTAGTCCTAGAGCAATACAATCTCCCCTTCAGAGAAAATCCTAGGCTTAACCGATTTATCATATTGAGTCTTAACCCTATTTTTATGAGCCTGGTTCGCAGTCAGTGCATCTCTACGCTGTTCATTGAGGTGTTCTAAGTGTAACAACTGTTCTTCAAGCTCAGTCGTATCAGGTAGCACATGAATAGCTATTTGCAAGGATGGGATTTCGCATTCAATCGGTGTAATAGCTTCCACCCCGTGAACGAGTTGGAAGGGGGAAAAACCCGTAGCAGTTTTGACATTGGTTCGATAAGCCCAAAGAGCAGGATATAAATGATGTGCCAATTCGAGCGGGCTACATCAATAGTATGCTTAAGAATAGTCTTTAAAGTCTTTTTTACAGCCTCAACCTGACCGTTTGCTTGCGGATAATATGGAGAAGAATGCTCCTATCGAAATCCGAGCATAGTGGTCAGTTCTGACATCATGTGATTTTGGAAATGACTGCCATGGTCGGTGACAATCACCTTTGGAATACCAAACCTAGCAATAATCTGATTGAAAATGAAGAAAGCTGTTGTTTCCCCGTCGGATTTAAAAGTAGGCATTGCCTCTGCCCATTTTGTGAAATAGTCTACAGCGACAATGATGTATTTGTGCCCCCCAGCCGAGGCTGGGTTGCATGTCATATAATCTATCCCCCAATTCATGAAGGGGCCTACCGAGACAACGGGAAACAAGGGAGCAGGATGTGACCGCATTTTTCTAGTATAGAGCTGACACGAATGACAGCGCTTCACAGCTTCCACACAATCTTTAAAGATTGAGGGCCAGAAGTAACCGGCACGCAAGATTTTCTGGGCCGTTGCTAACCCAGATAAATGACCCCCACATGCTCCACTGTGAGAATCATTTAGGGCAACCTCCGCTTCCTCATGAGTAAGGCAGCGATGCAAGACCGAATCTACCCCTCTCCGATATAAAGTATCTCCTATTATGAGGTAGTTTTTAGCATGCAGTCTTAGCTTACGTCGATCTTCCCTAGAGTAAGCGGCAGGATACTTCGAAGTCTGGAGATATATAAGAATATATCCATACCAAGGATTAGAGGTGTCTATAAGGAAGATGTGCTCATCTGGGAATGAGTCATCTTGAATCACTACATCATCTTCCGTAGGGAATTCTGTTATAAGCTCAGCAAACACTAAGGACTTTTTGGATTTAGCGGATTGGAAAACCAAGTCAAACTCTTGGAGAATGACTATCCACTTGTTGAATTCCCCCCCAACAATCCATCGGGATAAAACATACTGGAAAGGGTTTACATCCACCACTACAGTAGTGGTCCTTAGTCAGATGTAGTGCCGTAACCTCTGTACAGCGTAAACAGCCGCTAAGGCTAACTTCTCGACGTGAGAGTACTTAAGCTCAGGCCCAACCAAACCACGGCTAAGATAATAAACAACATGCTCAATGAGCATATCATTCTCCTGAACAAGCACTACCCCAATGGTGGACTCCGACACGACCAGATACAATATGAAATCCCTAGAATAATCTGGTGGGCGTAATAAAGGAGCCGACAACAAGGCTTTCTTTAATGCCTCGAACGCAAGTTGTGCTGTTTCATCCCATACAAATGGGGTGTCCTACTTAAGCAGGCGCATGAAACCTTTGGTGATCTTGGCATAATTTACGATAAAACGTCGAAGGAAGTTAGACTTTCCTTGTAGACTCTGAAGTTTCCTGAGATTGCGAGGAGGAGGCAAATTTACGATGGCCTCAACTTTTAGGGGATCCACCTGAATGCCCCTACTGGACACAATGAATCCGAGTAACCGCCATGACTCGACGCAGAAAACAAACTTGTGGGGATTCAAGCGAATTTTATAATATCTGCATCTCTCAAAAATCAACCGTAGATGATCTGGATGTTGGATCCTCTTGCGAGAATGAGCGGGCAGATCATCTAGGTAAGGCTCGACAATGGCTTTTATATCGTGAAAAGCAAAGTTCATGGCTCATTGAAAGGTGGCCCCTGCATTTTTCAATCCAAAGGGCATTTTTCTATAAGCGAATGTACCCCAAGGGCAAATAAAAGCAATTTTATGCTGGTCTTCCGGTTTGATTTGGATTTGATTGTAGCCGAAAAAACCATCCATAAAAGAAAAGACTTCACTCCTCGCACAAGCATCAATGATCTGATAAATGAATGGTGTGGGGTAATTGTCCTTGGGACAAGCTTTGTTAAGGTGTCGAAAGTCAGTACAGACGCGAATAGTCCCTTGCTTTTTATCTACAGGAACTAGGTTGGACACCCACTCAGTCAAAGCAATGGGATATATAAAACCTGCTTTCAACAGATTTTCGACCTCTGCCTTCACAGCCGCCGCTTTGCGCGGGTTCACGGGGCGTAATTTCTGCCGAACTGGTTTGGCATCAGGGTAGGTACGGATTTCATGTTGGACAATAGATGGATCAATGCCTGGCATCTCCTCATATGACCAAGCAAAGACATCGCAGAATTCCTTGAAAAGGGCAGTATAGATAGCAATCTCCTCTGGAGAGCAGTTTGCTCCTATATAGATGTTTTCCACGACATCCGGGTTGACGGAAATGTTGATGGGTATAGTAGCGGAAATGTTTGCCATATTCCCCTCGGCAAACACCCCTTCCCTAGGCAAAGGGTTGACAGGGACATCAACATCTCCAGGCAGTCTCACATGAAACTCTTGGTTTTCAATCTTGCTTAGATCTGGAAGAAAATAAGACCGGTGATGAAGATCCTCACATATCTTCTCACTAGCACACATAGCTTCCAGAATGGCTTCATTGGAAGGTAAAACAGTTTCTAAGCAATCGATGGAATGCAAAGAGTTTTTTGCCCATGCAGGCAAATAGACTTCATCCAGATCATCCGATACTGTAAGAGGATCTGGCATAGAATCAACAGTGGCTTGGGTAACAGCTTGATATGCCACTTCCACTGCTGATAAGGGCACTTCCGGTTCCTGGGGGGTTGGGAGAACCCAAGGATCAGTCCTATCCACCACCGAAGTGATGGAATTCCCCACACTAGTGGAACCGATATAGTTAATTGGGGCTGGGATATCAAAGGTTCCCATCAAAGATGTATAAAATCTAGCCCCCAAGCTCTGAGCAGGATTGCTCCGATCAACCAATGGTACATTGGAATCCTTAGACTCTAACCGGCCCTTTCGAGTAAAATCAAGTTGGTCAACAGTAACTAACTTGCCCTCATGTGGGAATACCAGGACACGAAGAACAGCCGATGCAACAACAGTCATTGCATAAGTCCAATTCCTACCCAAGAGCAAATTATAGTCCAGGGGAGCATCAATCACTTCGACTTCAACAGACACTGCTTTGCCTGCCAACTTAATCTCGAAAGCTGGCAAGATACCGTGTGGATGGAAAGACCTTCCATCGAAAGCAGTAAGTAAAGTGGTGGATGGGACCAGCTCTGGGGAACCTAGAGCTTTCCAACAAGCCAGGGACATGACACATGTAGAGGCTCCCTCATCTACAACAGCTCGTCCAATGGTCTTACCACCATGGACAACATCGATCGATAGGGCTACATGGTAATGGAGGCGAATTTTGACATCCGACAAAGGAAACTTCACCATGAGACTCATAGAGTCCATGCTACCTAGAGCTGTTAAAAGGGCATCCCGCTGGGCGGGACAACTCTGAAGCACCTCCAAAGCCGACATCGCACAAGGGGTTTGATCTAGGTCTTCAACCACTGAGTAGTTGGAAGCAGCCCTATTGGGATTATGCAAAGTCTTCTTAAAGACACCTTTGGGTATCTTTGGCATTATTTCCAATGGTTTCTCTATAGTGAGCGGGTTGGAAGGTTCACCTATAGCTTTACCCGTCTCAGGAGTCTCCTTCTCATAGTTCTTGTTCCTGGTTTGCAACAAAGTTGAGGATCTGACCATGTTGATATAATTAGGATCAGGAGCAGTTTGACTGCCCCCTACTACAGTAGAAGCTGATGCGGAATTCTATCCTTGGGGAAAAGGATCCTTTAGGACAACCGTTGGTTGAGTTTTCAACAGCTTCTGAGCTTGTTCCATGAGGGGACAAAGGTGGGTCAAATGGTCTCCTTGGCACAACTTACAAGGAAACTTGACTTTCTTTTTATCTTTCTTGCCCCCATCAGCATTGTTTGTGGGATTGGGCTTGTTTTGGTTTTGGTTTCCCTCTCCTTTTTTGCCCTTCTTCTTCTTACCACCGGGCTGCTGATTTCCCTTTTGAGAATTTTGAGCAAAAACATTTGCATTTTGGGGAGAGGGGGAAGCCTTTGCTGCCTCCGCCGTAGACTGTTTGACAAACAATTGGTGAAGTTTTTTTGTCAAAGACTCTACAGTGGGAGAACTGACGGACCCAACCACACCATCGGCATGGGGTCCAGGCTTAGGTTTCTCGGCCTCATGAGAAGGCCTTGATGCCTCAGGGATGTTCTCATATAAGATCCCAGACTGTGAATAAATCAAGTCTAACTACTGGGCCCTGAGTATGGCTTCTTCCTCACTAGTCACTCTTGATGTAGAAACATCCTTAGATATATAGGGCAATGATGATTTAAGGAACCATTCTAATAGAAACTCAGGAGGGATGGTAGCTTTGATAAGGCTCTTTCACCTCCTCCACTCTTGGATATGATCCGAGATGTGGGTTGCCTTGTTTTGCCTAAAAGTCGACAACAAGTCAGTTCCGAAATCGTATCGGACAGGAAGCTGAAAGTGGCTAAGGAAAGCAGTAGCCAAGTCCCAGAAGCTACTAAAGGAAGCAGAAGGCAATTCGATATACCATTTTGCTGCAATGCCCGTCAAAGTCCTCTGGAACAACCTTAATCTCACTAAATTTTCATTCAATGAGTTGGAAGAACACCATAGGTGGAAGGTGGTGACATGTGCCCCAGGATATTCACCAGCTTTACCTTCAAACTTAGGGATGTCTGAAGGCAACTTGGTGGGAACAGGTGGCCACATGGGGTCATGCCTCACCGGATCATTCATCAATTTCGATAAGTCTGGCAAGTTCAAAGTTGCCAGAAAGGGAAGTTTTGGCCTAACCGATGTACTAGGTGTGCCAACTTGGGGATTCGAGGGTCCTGCCCCCAAATGCCCAAAGGTAAAAGAGGGGTTGCCCCCAGACACCGGTTGTGAAGTGGGAAGGTTGCTTTGAAACGGATTCCATTCGTAGGCCACCGAATTATGGGTGGGAGGTGCAGTATAAGTTGTTCGGGCCATCCCCATAGAAGTAGGGGTCTAAAAGATTGGAGCACGTATCCCTCCACTAAACAAAGAGAAGGGAGAGCTCGTGTATGGGACCGAAATAGGGGTTTGGAAGATTTGACCATAAGAGGTGTTGCCCCCAAACTGCACTCCTACATATGAAGGAGGTGGACCTACGTAAGGACTGGATGGGGGTATGTGACCCCCATTCCAAGGGAATCCTTGGACAAAGGCCGAGGATCCCACCGGACCACTGTGGGTAGTGTAAGGGAAAGAAGAAGGTATTGTAGGTATACTGGGAATCCCAGTAGCCATATCACCAGACATACTTCCAATGTTCGAGTAAAC
>LPNX010764760.1:136335-161754 GCA_001517045.1 Pseudotsuga menziesii
AAATAAAGTTCTTTTCATTTTTTCAAATAAATATTGATGAACTATATGCAGCAAAAAGAGAAACTAAGCCTATATGTTTTTGTATTTTTCTAAGATAGTATTTCTTAAACTGAAAAAAACACTACTCTATTGCAAAAATTACAATGCAAAAGACTAACTATGTTTTGTTTTCACTTTAAAAGATGCTCAAAAAACTACTGTGCATGTATAAATGCAATGCTTGAGTAAACTTGCAACTTATAGACTGTATAAAAACACAAACTGAAACTAACAGGCAAAAAGAACCTAAAAACCAGCAAAAGAAGCAGACTAGGATCTCAACTTGGGTGCAGACAATGACCAAGAAATCACTGCAAACTTTCAAACAGGCAAGTGCAGACCAATAACTGACAGAAAGCAGACTGGACAGACAGAGTCTAGGACCCTGATCACTGATCTAGACTCAGGCACTTAGACCAACAACCCAAACAGGCCAGAAAGTTTCAAGATGTAGACAGTAAATAAAACAAGTAAAAAGAACCCAAGGGCTTCGAAAAGCACTAAGATGTGATCACCTGATACACTCAGACAACTCTGCAACACTCTTAAAGAAAGTCTTAACAGAAAATAGGACTTATAAAAGGCCAAAGAACAAGCAAACTTTAACACAAAAAATCACAGTTTTCAGGAGTATACGCGACTGTGTAGTAGTGCAGGTCGCGAATGATGCGCGACTGTACAGTTCAACAACCCGCGAATGCAACTCAGCATACGCGGCTGTCCAGAAGGACAACTCGCGAATGGGTATAGAAATTCCTCAGAAAACAGAGAAAAAACCAAGACTTTCAAATGTTGTAAGTATGTAAAGAGGCAGGATAAAAATCACAAACAAAACTTCGAGCAATCATTGGTCAGGACAACAGAAAAAGACCTAAAGCAAACTTGGACTCCCTAGCGGAGTCGCCAGTTCTGTTGTAATGGATAATTCACCTAATAACCTAGGTCTGGGGGTTACCAACATACTCTAACACTTGCAGACAATTTGACTTTAAAAGCACAAAATAGGAAATAGGAAAGTAGCAGGAACTTACTTGTAATATACGAAGGTTGATCCAAGCTAGCTTCTTCCTCTTTACTTTACTTCTAAGGTCTCCAGGGTAGTTCCTCCTTCACTTGTTAACAAAGATTCTTCCAAATAAAGTATGATTCATATATAAAGATGCAGGTTAGGAAAATCATATATTATAATGAAATGTAAACATTTACTAATCCACAACACATGAAACACAATATGGAAGAAGTAATCTGCTTTATTAACAATAATAGAGGGAGTTTAGGTTACAACCCAATGTCTGAACAAGGGACTCCTCTGTCACCAAAGGACTATGAGTTTCTCTGCTCCAAAGATTTTGTAGACAATCCACCAGCATAACTTTGGTCTCCAAGTATGACTAGCCAACCCCCTCCCCAAGGCCTCTATTTATATGGATGAAAGGAGGCAGTTCTCGAAGGTTAGGGAGGTTGCAGCAGTTAATGGGATTAAGTTAAATGAGAAAACTAATCTCCCATTAACTCGTGTTTTTAAATATTAATTTTGAGGAAACCATACGCGGGTCTATAGTAGAGAAACCCGCATATGATACGCGACTCTATACAAGTGCAACCCGCGCATACAAGTATACGCGACCTGCTGAGCATAAGACTCGCGAATGATGCGCGAGATGTCAATAGGGATAGTCGCGAATGCTACTCAAAATCTCCAAATGGCAAAGTAATCAGCTGGGCATATAGGCAATGTATTTCATCATCAACCAAGGTATAATGAAACTAGGAAACCTCAATCCATAAGTGTCCTTTTGTGTGCTGACATGAGGGATATCAGCACTCGGACGGAGAGGTGCCATTCATGTGTATAACAAGCGTCCTCTTTGTTAGTTGGAGGGTCGGCTACGTTACAATGTGGTATCAGAGCTCATGTTGCAGCATGGGCCTGAATGAGCCATGAAGGATGCAGTGACAAAGGCATGATTTCTTTCTACCCAGTAGAGATCAGAAGTTATGACAAAAAACTTCCACAAAAATTTGTCTAAGTGTTTGAACTATCGGTTCATCGGAACACTTAGTGGGATGAATTTTCGATGCAGCGGAGATCTAGGCGGAGGCACGCCTGATGGAGGACAGTTAGAAGGAAAATTGTGGAAAATTTTCTCAGTTTTCATCGGCCGTTGACAGAACTTAGTGGATGTGGAGCCGTAGTTTCGGCGAAGATCAGTCGAGGACCACCGAAACACTAGCTCGATGTAGTGGAAGGAACACCCAATATTGACTTTCGGCGCCAACGAAAGCTTGTTGTTCAGACTGTCGACGCCATAAAGAAAGAAAGTTTGAAAATTTTTCTAAGGCTCGAAATCGTCGGCTATCAGAAGAAGATAGTGCTTCGTGCATCTGCCGTTGTGGAATCCTAGAGCACCAGTCTTCCAACAGGGAAAAGATTCGACTGCTGATTCCGGTCAAAATCAGTTCACCGATCAAAAAAGCATTAAGTAGATTGGGTCGCCGATTGGAAGAAGATCAAAGATGATGAGCCATTGTTGCAGCTGTTGAACGAACTAACCCGCTGATGCCTTAGTCTTCCACTCGTTGACGCCGAGGTGTTAGTGGATCATGGATCCGACTGAGTCAGTGGAAGATAGAGAAAGTTTTCACCTACAAAAGAAGAAATTTTCAAAAAATTGTCTAAGTGTTGAGGCCATCGGTGGTTGGCGACAGTTAGCTGTTTGGATCGGCGGAAGCTAGTGTATTGAACGTTCGTCGGTGCAGCTATCTAATGGACTATCCTTCCGAAGGTTAGAATTTTCGATCGCCAATGTGGTAGTGCTTAGTGGATCCGGTTGTCGATGAACAGCGGAGGAAGTTAGTTGTGCTGACCGCCGAAATGTCGGAATGTTAGTTGGGATGAGACCCGATCCTATACAAGGAAATTTTGAGTTTTTCAGTGGGATTTCTCAGCAGATTTCGGCTGTTTTTCAGTAGGTTTTTCAGCCACAAGGGGGCAAGCCCCCTTGACCCCCGTCGCCCCCCTCAAATAGACGTTCTTTGATGAAGAAAATCTTGTGTTTGGGCAAATCGTCATTTTATGGTTTTTCCAAGAGAAGGTAAGTAAATTTTGAATTATATCAATGTTATGCATCTAACAATTGTGTTACTAACATGTTTGCAGAATCATAGTTACCTTCAAGAGCAGTATTCCAGGTAGTGCATTTTGGTAAGTAAGTGGTGGTTCAGTTATGAGAACCCATGACGGATATGATGCTCAGGATTCCTACGAGCGTGCGCGAGATTCCATGGGAGAAAATGTCCGTAATGGATATGATGACATAGAGTCTAATGGAAGGAGATTCCAAGAGACACCATCAAATGTTGCAGCCATCATGAGAAGCTTGATCAAAGCTCAGGAAGAGTAGCATTAGTTGAATGCTACTATGTTACAGAGTTTAACAGACTTGCAGAGAAAGATAGACTCTAGACGAGGTACAGCAAGACCAGAAGGCAGTAAGAGCAGTATGAGGAGAAGGAGAAGGACTTCTAGTGGATCGTCTGACTTTGAAGAATCCAGCGGGGATTCAAGTTCTTCTTCTCATAAAAGAAAAATAAAGAGACACCATAGGGATCACTCTTGAGATGAATTTTAAAAAGCTAAACCTCCTACATTTGATGGTGAGGTAAAGACTAGACAAGAGGCTAAAGCTTGGCTTCTTGGGATAAAGAAGTACTTTCAAGTGCATGATTATTCAGGAAACATGAAGGCAAGAGTTGCCATATTCAACCTGAATGGATGAGCATCCATTTGGTGGGAACACTTTAAGCAAGTTAAGAGGATCAGTGAAAGGAGACTTAAGTGGAAACAGTTCAAGAAGTACTTCAAGCAAAAATACCTCTCTAATAGGTATTATGATGACAAGATTAAGGAGTTCCATGAGCTGAGATTGGGACAGCAGACCATGGAAGAGTATGAAAATAATTTTTTGGATCTGTTGAGGTATGTCTGGTACATCAGAGATGAAAAAGTGAAGGTCCAGCATTTTCTGAGTGGATTACCTCAGTCTTACAAAGATAGAATTGAGTTTCATGAACCTAGAACTCTTGAAGAAACAATAAGGAAGGCTAAGCATTACTATGAGCAAAGCAAAGGTAAGCCAAATTGCCATAAGGCATGGAAGGACAAGAAGAATGAGAAGTTTAACCAAAGAAAGAAAGGTTTCAAACCTCCTAACTTCAGGAATCAGCATAAGCATCCATCTCAAGTTGCGAGTAAGCCAGTTGGAGTGACAGGAGAAAATCCTAAAGATCCACAACAGAATAGAGGACCACTTCAATGTTGGAAATGTGGAGGACCCCACATGCGCAGAAATTGTCCACTCAAGAATGAGAGTGCAAGGACAGCTTATAACATTCAAGAAGCAGAAACAGTGGGTCATGTAGCAAGGGCAGTCCCTAGGATTTATGCAGCACTGGAGGACCACCAGGCAGATCATCAGTCAACTGTGGTTGAAGTAGCAGGTAAGATTGTTGAGCAATCTGTTTCTATTTTGATTGACCCTGGGTCTACTCATAGTTACATTACTCCTAGAGTTGTGGAGATTCGTGCTTTTAAGAAAGTAAAGCATAGGAAGTATTGGTTAGTACAGCTAGCCACTGGAACTAAGAGGAAGGTCAGTGAAGTGGTAGAGAAATGTCCATTGGTCATGAATGGATTGGTCACACGTGTAGATCTAAATGTTCTACCACTTGGTTCCTATGATGTTCTCATCGGAATGGATTGGTTAGAATCTCACAGGGTAAAGCTTGACTGCTACAATAATACTTTCGAATGCATGAATGAAGAAGGGAACCGAGTAGTTGTGAAAGGTATTCCAAAGGTGATTTCAATACGATAGGTTTCAACAATGCAATTAAAAAAATTCTGTAGGAAGGGTTGACAGTTGTATGTAGCTCATATTTTAGAGGCAATAGGCGATGAAAATCCTAGGTAGGAGGACTATCAGGTGTTACAGGAATTTAGGGATGTGTTTCCTGATGAGATTCCAGGGCTTCCACCAAAAAGCGACATTGAATTCACTATTGAACTTGTGCCAGGAGCAGCACCAGTGTCCAAGGCACCCTACAAGATAAGTACACCAGAGATGCTAGAGTTGAATATGCAACTATAAGAGTTGTTGGAAACGAAGTATATCCGATCGAGTGTGTCTCCTTGGGGAGCACCTATTCTGTTTGTAAAGAAGAAAGATGGTACGCTCAGGTTATGCATTGATTACAGAGAGTTGAACAAGGTTACTGTGAAGAATAAATATCCTTTGCCTAGGATTGATGACCTCTTTAATCAAATGAGGGGAGCAAAGGTATTTTCCAAGATTGACTTGAGGTCTAGTTACCATCAGGTGAGAATCAAGGATGAAGACATTCATAAGACAGCCTTCAGGACAAGGTATGGACATTATGAGTTTGTAGTGGTACCATTTGGTCTCACAAATGCACCAGCTACATTTATGTGCCTTATGAACAGTGTCATCAGCAGGTATTTGGACAAGTTTGTTCTTTTTTTCCTTGATGACATTCTCGTTTATTCTAAGAATGAGGAAGAACATGAAGAGAATTTGAGATTGACATTGAAATTGCTCAGGGAGCATCAGTTGTATGCAAAACTGAGCAAGTGTGACTTCTATAGAAATAGAATTCAGTATTTGGGTCACATTATCTCAGAGGAGGGTATATCTGTGGACCCTGAAAAGATTGAAGCCATCATGAATTGGCCTACTCCAAGAAATGTGACAGATGTAAGATGTTTTATGGGACTTGCAGGATACTACCATAGATTCATTGAGGGATTCTCCAAAGTTGCACATGCTATCACTTCTTTGCAAAAGAAGGGGATGAAGTTCGAATGGACATCGAGGTGTGAAGAAAGTTTCCAGAGGTTGAAGGATCTTCTCACCAGTGCACCAGTATTAAAGGTTGCAGATCCAGAGAAAGATTTTGTGGCGTGTACCGATGCATGCAGACAAGGGCTTGGAGGAGTCCTTATGCAAGAAAACCACGTGATATGTTATGAGTCGAGAAAGCTGAAGGAGCATGAGAAGAACTATGCCACTCATGATCTAGAGCTTGCATCCATAGTACATGCCCTCAAGATGTGGAGACATTACTTGATGGGTAGAAGATTCGAGCTCAAGACAGACCATTGTGGTCTGAAGTATATGTTTGATCAGCCTATTCTGAATGCTAGGCAAGCGAAATGGGTGGAGTTTTTATGTGAGTTTGATTTTGAAATCAAGCACATAAAGGGGAAGGAAAACAAGGTAGTTGATGCACTCAGCAGGAAGGTGCAAGAAATGCATGTGGCATCTCTTAGTATTTGCCAATTGGATTTGAGGCAGCAGATTGTTGATCATGTTGCTGAAGATGAATTGTATGAGCGGGTGAAAGGAAAATTGCAATAGAAAAGTCTTGAGAGGAGGTATGAGGGATATAAATTGGAAGAAGATGGAATTCTCACTTATAAAGGTAGAATTTATATTCCCAATGTAGCAGATTTGAGGAGAGTTGTTATGGAAAAAATCCATCAAGCTCCGTATTCTGGTCACCCAATATATCAGAAGACAATTGCTATAGCCAGGAAGCAGCACTTTTGGCTAGGAATGAAAAGGGATATGACTGAGTACATTTCGAGGTGTATGAAATGTCAATAGGTAAAGGTTGAGCATCAACACCTTGCAGGTTTTTTGCAGCCTTTGCCAGTTCTAGAATGGAAATGGGAAGTTATTTCCATGGATTTTATTATAGGGTTGTCGATGACTTGGAGACAACATGATTCCATCATGGTTGTGGTAGACAAGTTGACTAAAGCAGCACACCTTATATCGATTAATTCTACGCATAAGACTGATGACATTGCAAAGATCTTCATGAAGGAGATTTTCAAATTGCATGGATTGCCTAAGGCAATAGTCTCTGACCACGATGTCAAGTTCACTTCCAATTTTTGGAAGGGGCTGTTTGCAGATTTGGGTACAAAGTTAAACTTCAGAAGTGCATACCATCCTCAGACAGATGGGCAGACAGAGAGAGTTAATCAGGTGCTTGAAGACATGCTTCACATGCACGTGATGGACAAACCAACCAAGTGGGAAGATTACTTACATTTGGTAGAGTTCACTTACAACAATGGACGACAAGTATCCTTGGGGATGAGTTTGTATGAAGCTTTGTATGGAAGAAGGTGTAGGAAACCAATGACTTGGGATAAACTAGTGGACAGGGTTGTGCTTGGGCCAGAATTGCTCAAGGAAATGGAGCAAGAGGTCGTAAAGATCAGGCAGAATCTGAAAGCAGCACAGGACAGACGGAAAAGCTATGCAGATAAGCATAGGGTGAATAGGGAGTTCAGTGTTGGGGATCATGTTTACCTCAGAGTGAGGGAAATGAAGAATTCCTTGAAGCTTGGAAGTTGTGCCAAGCTGTCACCTAGATACTGTGGGCCATTTGAAGTGCTTGAAAGAATAGGGTCTATTGCATATAGACTTGCATTGCCTACTAGCACTAGGGCTCATAATGTTTTTCATGTTTCTTTGCTTAAGAGATATGTACATGATCCTAACCATGTGATAAATTGGGATGTGATTTAGGTGGAACCCGAGGGAGAGTTCCGAATTGAGCCAATGCGCATCCTCGACAGGAAGGTCACAATGCTCAGGAACCGGGCCATAGGGCAGGTAAAGGTGCAACGAGAGCACTACAAACCTGAAGAGGCTACATGGGATCTAGAGGATGCCATGCGATTGGCACATCCATTTTTGTTCAATTCTGTGAAACACTGAGATGATACCAGTGTAGCATTTTGCTCAATTTTGTAAAGCACTAAGGACAGTGCTATTGAAGGGGGAGGGGAATGTAACACCCCGGTTTTGACCCCGTTGCATTAGATGTATATGATGTATATATTGTAAGTAATCATGGTGCGAAGCTAAAGGCCAAGGCCCCACCATTGATTGGTTATGCTATGTTTCGGGTTGAAATTGTCACCGATGGTATATCGGGGCATGCGGCATACATATTGAGTTTTGTTATCATGTAAATATGCATCTTTAATTAAATAACCCAACCAGCTACGTTCGCGGCAACTAAATTGAGAAGGGGCATGATTTTCACAAGGATAAGGAGGGAAATTTTTAAACCTTGAGCCATGAGAGGAAATCCATGTGTCACCACCCTGTTTTGATTTTTCCATCTTTCCTTGTTTTACCCAACCACCACCATTAAACGTTCTACTGAGTAGTTGAGGCAGTTATTGTTTGGGAGCGGGGGTGGTAGGATTTTCAGTCCTTGCCCCACCTGCACACTCCACCAGCAATGGAACCTCACGTTGGGCAAGGGAGGCGAACTCAGTAGGTTTTCACTTTTTCCATAGCGGTGCTGAAACATGCACACACTCCCGACTACTATGCATCCTCACCATCGTCTATTCATCCTCACCCAGGGGTGGTAGTCTGATTGTTCCTCACACACAGGCTTCTTTCTTGTTTGGTCTCACACAGCCAGGAGAGAGGAGTTGTCTCCACTGTCATTCACATTTTCCACACAGAGGAATCGAGTGTGTTTTCAATCCGTATTTGGGATTTGGTGTGAATCTTCTCTCATGCACTAGGTTCTGCGTTGTTGTTGCTCACACAACAAGATGGGAGCCATTCGGTCACTATCACCCACGATTTTTCATGTGGAGAGCCATTTTTTTATGCTCAGGAACTGTGTGACGGACTGTTGTTTTCCCCATGTCGTGAGCTGTGTCTACTGATATGTTTTGGGACTGTTTTAATTTGCTTGGGAGTCATTTTGGCCATGATAGGGCCAAGAACGACTCAGGAGTTGTTTCCCTGTTTAAGCTGCAACTGTTGATTGATTGCATGCGTGCAATGGTTGGTCTTTGGACTGTGTAGGGAGCAGGGACGGGGGCTTGGTTTGCTTGATAAACCTGGTGTGTTTGGAAACCACACAGATAGAGCTAGAGGGATGGATTTCTTCTCCACTGCCCCTGAATAGCACTGGAAGGGAAGTCAGGGCCTGAGGGACTATGTAGCAGAGAAGGGACTGATTCCTTGTGTTGGGTGTGTGTGGGTGTCTTAGAAGTCAGGCTAGTTATGGTGTAGGTGTTCCTAGCTCTGTAATGAGCTCACCGGCTTAGCATTTAGCCTTTCCCAACTCCTTGATGGCCTGATAAACCCAACTGTGTTGGCTTGGCTGTGTTTTGTGTACCCTTTGCTATGTGTAATCCTGCTTGTTCCTTATTCCTTGGGGAATCATGCCCAGCTCGGGGGTGGCAGTGTTGCTGAGAGATTAAGGAGCACGCTAGCCTATGGTTGGGTGGAACGTTGCAACGACGTAGCTGGTTGTGGAACGAGTTCTTCATAAGATAAGTAATCTTGTCTATTTTACTCCTGCAATCATTGTACTGTTAATGAATATGGTGAACATGTTGAATGCTTGGATGAATGTATGTTGCTTCCGCTGTGTATGATAATTAATTGTATCTGTGTATGATATTTAATTGTATCTATGTATGTTCTACTTCAATGCATTTTGTTTTCAACATTTCCATTTTTATGAATGCACATGTTCATGGGGCTGGTTGCCCGGATGGTTAAGGCCATGGTAGCGTCCTCTTCGTCAGTTGGAGGGTCAGGGATGTTACAATCACATATCCTTTTAACTGCTAACACTATTGATATTACAAGGATATGTTATGGTTCTATGGTCATAGTATCAAATATCCTTTTAATTGCTAACATTGTTGAAATTACAAGGATAAGATATGTAATAAAAAAAAGATATTTTTATTATTACCATTGATAATATTAACCATGTTATATATATATAAAAAGGTGGTTCACCATGGAAGACTTGTTTACACCATGGCTAAGTTCACAAGAAAATATCCTTTATACTTGCTTAGGAATACATGAAAGGAAAACAACAACAATCTGAAAAGGGCCAATCACGATAGAACCCGGGCAATAACCAAATCTTCCAACCACACAAACTAAGCCTAACAAACATATATATAGTTTATTGAAATCAGTTAAAAAAAGATAAATGTATACAATAATAAACACTTGAAATTTGATCTCGGAGGAAAATTTGTGTCTACTTATGCCTGGGGACTTGGTTGGAAAACCAATAACGAAGGTGAATGGATCGCTCTGTATTATGGCATGTACCTTGTAAGGAAACTCAACATTGCAAAGATAATAGTGAATGGGGATTCGAAGAAAGTAATACAAAAAAAGAACAATGGAAGCAACAGAGGGTGAGCAGAGGCATGATCAAAACTAAAAGAATCTATGACCGCATCCAACATATTTCTCGGGAAATTCAAGCTACCTATATCCACATCCTCTGAGGAAACAATTATGAGGCGAATAAATTGGAAAATCAAGGAGTTAAGTTAGGAATGGGGTCGATCAAGGTCAAAGGAACTCTTACCAATCTCTTTTATGTTCCCTAAGAACCATTGGATTTCTAAGTGCCTCCATGGGCACCTCATGCTAAATGCCCTGCCTTGCCAAGTTATTTTGGATCTCTTGCTCCCCCCTAGCAAGAAGAAAAATCAAGAATTCATGAAACGTTTGGAAGAAAATTGGCCCGGGGACTGGGCCCTCCCCCCTCCTCTTGGAAACGACGGGCTGCGACACGTTCTCTCCCAAATTTTTTCCAACCGGCAAGCAGCATGGATTCCGGTCTCCATCCATCACCTCCATGCCCATGTGATGGCATTAAAATCCAACACAGACATTAACTCCTGGAATGAAAGGCTCTCTCGAACCATGGCATTCCTCCATAATAATTTCTCTTCCCTGAAATTGGTTCATTCTACTCTACGTCTCGGAGAAGGCACTCCTATCTACAGTAAGGTTTCTGTTAAAGATTATCCAGATATAGTGTTTGGTTCAACTTTTTTTGCTAGTGAACATAGCACTTTCAACATTGAGGTAGAGACTAGTGGTTGTGAGGACCTGAAAAAAGACCCAGCTAGAGCCAAGTCTAGAATTTCTCATCCCGTTGTCGGCAATCTGAAGGTTTATGCAGACGAACAAGAGAATAATGTTCTCGATTATCTTGAATCTGACCTAGTTTGGGTCAAGTTTCCTCAACCTATTGGTTACACATAGAATGGTGTTGGGCCTGTGGGTTTGAAAGTGAAAAGGAACAACGTAAGTACTTGCTCCTATTTTCTGGAAACACATAGCATTTCAAGATTAGAAAACTTCCTACAAGTAGACTTTTCTGCTGCACAGGAAGAAATGGCAGGAAGAGGAGCTACTCTAGAAGACATCCAAAACACTCTCAAGGACATTAAGAAAAACATGAGTTGGTCATATGACCAACTCATTCCTTAATGTCAAGGACATTAACAATATTATAAACCTAAATATATTCATATAACTAAAATCCTCTTTATATAACTAAATCAAAATATATAATGAAATATTAAAACTAACCATACCAATAATATATATAAATAAATAAAGCCAATACAATATAATATAATAATAACAAAGTTCCATATATACATCATATTTCATATTCTCCTTTATTATAATCAAGAATAATGGTGGTGCAAAGTAGTAATTCTTCCCATAATCGTATCTCATAATATTGTACTAATAATGTGTGTAATAAGTTTTTATTCATCCAAGTGCGTCTACGTAAATCAACTTTTTTTAGGAGGAAAAAAGCCTATCCTTGTTATTCTTATTAAGAATCGAAGGGCATCCGTCCAGCCGCCCCAGTAGTGGGTTACATTTCGAATATATACAGCTCAAATGGTCTGAGAAACACCTCGAGTCGCTTCCAGGGGGAAAGGCAATACTAATAAGAAATTTCCCATCAAAAATACTGCCTCATCATAATGGAATCAGTCCCTTCAGCCACATCTACCGAGTACCAAAGGGATATGATCAGCAATCTAAAAGAGGCCGCTCCATGAGCAGCTAGTCAACAATCAAAATGAGGAGTAAGCTCCTCTGTCCAAGATCAAAAGAGCTGAAAAGAGTCCTGCGAGATCAACTGATCCTCCAAAAATTCAGAGTAACAACCATGACCCTGAGCAAAGGTGAGAGCAATTTTAGATAGTCGGTCATCCATCCGATTGTGTTCTCGATAGATGTGAATGTAAGACAGATCCTGAAAGATGTTGGAAATATTTTTTGTCTCCCAACACTAGTGAAAGAGATCTGGTGGGGAGAGAGCAGTAAATCCCTTAGCCCAATTGACAATGACTTGAGAGTCACTGAATATATGGGAAAGGGGGAGCCCCATCATTTGGGAGGAAAGCAGAAGAGCCCAAAGGCCCATTAATTCTGCTTTAGTATTCGTGCCATATCCTACCCCCAGTGCAAACTCGTAATGGTGTGTCTCATTCAAGTGTATGCTGAAACCAACACCCGATGTCTTTTTAACAGAAGCACCATCAAAAAATCCGCAAGGAAAATACAAACAGGGAGGATCCCCTATTTTCCTGTGTCTTTTAACTTTGACATGCCGATAGGAGTAAGTCTGGACTTGATGTGTGATAAGTTGTACTATATAGAGCACACTCCTTTTCTTTCCTTCAAAGATGGCCGAATTACGTGCTTTCCAGATATTCCATAACATATGAAATGGAACAGACCAAAAGGATGAATGTTTCTTATAAATGCCAACCCAGTTTCTAGTGAAAGTGGATGGAAGATCCACGCGAGAGGGACAAGGAATCTGAAATTGTTCACATATGGTCTCCAGAACAGTTTTCCAAATAACACAGTCATTAAATAAATGAGCAACTGTCTCCTCATCAGAGTTTCACAAGACACAGATACCTGGACCTATCCAACCCCTTTTCTGGAGATTATCCCAGGTCGTGAGTTTGTTCCAAAAAACCAGCCAAGTGAAACAGCTGATCTTACGAGGGAGGGCACTGCACCAAATATATGAGTCCATGCAATTAATAGCCTGTGGAGAGAAATGTTTTACAATATAATCGTATGCCATCTTTGTTGTTAAGGAGCCATCATTTTTATTAAAGTCCCATACTAGGGAGTCCACTTGTGTGGAGAGGTGGATTCCACCTTGTGCTAACCCAGCGGTGTAATCATCCCACGCATCTTTCCAATCCCCATCAATACCTAATTCTTCTACAGTATACCAATAGTGCGGAGAGTCAGGTAATATGTTATGTTCCTGAGAGAGAGTTCGAATGTCCAAATCCTCTAGGAAGGATCTCAGCTTAGCAGGAAGGGAATAAGGAGAAGAGTTCCTAGCAATCAGGTCGACACCAATCCATATGTCATGACCATTACCAACTTGCCAGTCTAAGTGGCCTCCCATCCATGGCAAAGTCTAAATGAAGCCCCTCCAAATTATAGAGACCCTCTTAGTATTGAATCTCTTTTTCCGGAGCCATGCTACCACCGAATGATTATGCAAATATTTCGTAGTGATGATACAATTCCAAAGCCCGTCTTTCGTCAGTACCAACCATAGATTTTTAAGACACAGAGAGATACTAAACTAATATAAATTTTTTATCCCCCAACCTTGGTATTCTTTTGGCCAAGAGATGCTTTGCCAACTGGCTAAATGAAATTTTCGATGAGTCTCAGAGGATCCCCAAAGGAAGGAAAACATCATGCTCTTGAGCTTATGTAAAATAGAAGCAGGTATAGGTACCAAACCCAACCAATATACTAGTAAGCTGGAGAGTACAGATTGGACAAGAATCAGCCTACCTCTAAGGGATAGGAGCTTGTAGGTCCAATTGCATATTCTCCTTTCAAATTTTTGGACCAGCCAGTGCCAATCACGAACCTTGTATCCAAGAGGCTTGAGAAAGTAGCCAAGGTACTTAAACCCCATGTGGATCGGCTCCATTGGATAAGGAAGGCTCCTAGTAATATTCAGAAGACTGGCATCATCAAGATTATTATAAAGAAAGCAAGATTTATCCAAGCTGATACACATACCAAATGCCTTACAGAATGTTTCCAGTAGGACATCAAAAGCAGCCCATTCCTGAATCGTGCCAGTACCCAAGAGGATCACATCATCCACAAAAAGATGGTGGGTAAGTACAAGTGAGGATGTGATCCGAATACCACGAATGAGGCCATTGTTCTTGGCATCAGAGATGAGGAGGTTGAGACCCACAATGATGAGGATGAAGAGTAGGGGAGACAACGGGCAGCCTTGTCTAATGCCACGAGAGGCTGGAAAAAACTTCGAGGGGGTCCCGTT
Organism: Pseudotsuga menziesii; assembly: GCA_001517045.1. Classification (NCBI taxonomy): domain Eukaryota; kingdom Viridiplantae; phylum Streptophyta; class Pinopsida; order Pinales; family Pinaceae; genus Pseudotsuga; species Pseudotsuga menziesii. The sequence continues at coordinate 150,637 of LPNX010764760.1, forward strand.
AACCAGAACAACAAAATTGGCCGAGGTGAGATAGCCCATAATCCAATTGACCGAGAGGAGAGGAACCCCAATTTGAATCAAAATAAGACGGATGAAGGTCCAGTTTACCCGATCAAAAGCCTTGATGAGGTCCAACTTAAGTATGAAAGCACAAATGTTTTTAGTTTTGACAAAGTGGAGAATCTCCTGCACAATGCCAATAGGCTCAGTAATTTGGCGGCCTTTCAGGAAGCCGAATTGTTCTAGTGAAATACCCAAGTATAGAAAGGGTTTTAACCTGACAGCTATAACTTTTGCAATCAGTTTGTATAGGAGATTGCATAAAGAGATGGGTCTGAAATTAGCGAAAGTTCGAGGCTTATCCAATTTAGGGATAAGAGTAAGAAAGGTTGAGTTTAGTGAAGGAGGGATAAGGCCTAAGACCCTGGTCAAGTCCACAGCAGACAATAATTCCTGACCCATTAGATCAAAAAAGTGTAGATAGAATTCAACTGGCCATCCATCAAGACCAGGACTTCTATCCTTTTTAAAATAATTCAGGGCAAAAGCAATCTCCTCAAGGGAGATAGGACAGGTAAGGTTCGAGGCATTCTCATCTGAGATCATCTTAGGAAAAAGCATGACAACCCTGAGTTGCTAATCGAGATAAGTTCCTCCGTCATCTTTGTAGATACCAGCAAAATGAGACTGACCCAGAACTTTGAGTGAATTCTCATATTCAATACAATTTCCATCAGCATCAGCCAAAGACCAGATCACATTTTGATTTCTCCTACCCGATGCAAAGGTATGGAAGAATTTGGTATTAGAGTCTCCCTATTGGGCCCATTTCAATCTACTTTTAATTTTCCAGGTGAGTAGGAAATGAGCCAAGACTTTCTGCTTCTCGGATCTGAGCTGCACCAAACGTGCCAACTCATCCAAGGACGGGCTGCCATTGGATGGGCCCGAGAGAAGGGATTCAATCTCTTAGTCAAGAGATATAGTCACCGAATCCATACTGTCACTTTTGTTCTTTATCCAGGCCTTAGCTTCAATCTTAATAGTACACAGCTTAGAGGTGATCATATCAATACCAACAGGGCTTTCACAATGGTAAGGAAAATACCATTGCCCCTTAAACTAGTCAATGAAATCAGGATCGTTAAGCCACGAACGGTTGAATTTGAAAGGGTAGTTAACAGATCCTTTATTCTTATCCCATTCCAAGCAGATGGGGAAATGATCCGATAAATCAGTACAATGGGTCCAAACCCTATGGACACCCAAAGAGGGAATCAAAGGCGAAGAAATTAAAAAAGATCAAGTCTCTTGCTTATACCATGCTCCCCTACATGGCCATTTCGGTAAGTAGGCCCTGTTTGCTAAGGAGCCAGGTCCACAAGAACCACAGAGTCAAATAGGGATAAGAAGTAGTGAGAGAGGGGATCAGATGATGCCTTTTTCCCCCAAATTTCAGAGGCGTATAGGGTAAGAATGAGGTCCCCACCTGGTACAAGATTCAATGTGCTAAGTAAACCCCCACGAAGGGCCTTATACCAAAATAGTTCTCAGTCTTTATAAGGACCATATACATTGAGTACAAAAATAGGGATGGTCATACCACGGATGGAAGCTTGTACTAAAAGGCCGCACAAGTTTGAAAGGCCTTACACTTGATCAATAGTGGGTTCTAGGCTATGAGAAGGCCACCAAAAAGACCCTAGGCACTGATAGCACAGTATTCCCACATGGGGAGGATCTTAGAGATGGAGAGTAATGTTGGAGAGGAGTTGCACATCGTTTCTTGGATAAGGATCATGTCCGGACCAAGAGACTTGAGGAGGGAGTGGATGTTATGGTTTTTGGACTTACCTCCCAAGCCACGGATATTTAAGAGAGGAGCTTCATCAAGGAGAAACCGGATGGGGAGACAACGTTCTAATTCCTCGGCTAGATATGCCATGAGCCGCATCTTTGATGTGAACTTAAAGAGTAATATAGGGTGGTGAGGCCGATGATAGGTCAACCTTCAAAAAATCCTTTTTCCCTTTCGACTTCTTACGAACAGTAACGTTGGAAAACCTAATAGAGTTGAGGTGAAGAGTGTTAAGGGAGGATGGGGATACGGCTGTAAATATAGAGAGAGATTTCTTCAGTGAGGGATCAGAGAAAGAGGGAGAGGATGTAGGTCTTTGGGGAGAGGAAGAATGGTTATGTGTGGTTCGTGGGAGAGTAAGAGGTGGAAAGTCCTCCATTGATGACAAGGAAGGAAGAGCTTGAGAAGGAGGAGAAAGAGGGCGAACACCAGTGCGGGGTGGAGGTGGAGCTATAGAATCCAAGGGGGTAAGTGCCTTTGAGAGCGGGGGAGGAGACTGTTCCTGTGCCAAATCTCCCTGTGGGGACAAAGAATTAGGAGGGGGAAGAGGAGACAAACCAGGGAGAGGAGCCAAGGGAGTCTTGTGAGACAAAATAGCATCATCAATTGCTTCAAGAAAGGATTCCAAAATAATTTCAGAAGGGGAGGGAGAACCTTCAAAAGTACCTAAATCCCGAAGCATGGGAACAGCAGAGACAGCCAGTGCAGTGTCCTTCATGAAGTTGTCTGATCCAATATCAGTACTTCCATGGCGTAAGTTAGGACATACTCGTCTCAAGTGGCCAACCTCATGACAACAACTGCAATGAAACAGCATGTGGAGGTAGTCGAGACGTTGAACCAGAAGGCATTCGTTGCATAGAATTTCCACTTCTGCCGACAGACCATGTGAAATGTCCATCTCCACCAGGATTCTGGCAACCCACTTGTCAAACAACAGATGGAAGTCTGCCTCAATGTCGACAAAGTGTCCGATAGTGTTACCGATGCCTTTAGGGACATGTATGTTCCAAAGGGGGAAAGGAAGGTGAGGCATCAGAACCCAGAGATGCCTCTTCGTTATTATTTCCTAGAGAGGGTCAAAAAGGGGGTGCTAGCAACCGAGAACAAGAGACCCCTTCCCAACATGCCAAATCTCATTTAGAATGTGAGTACAATGCTCCTCTTCCAGGAATACAAATACAATCCAACCGTTAGCCAACAGGCTAATTGTGGGGAGGTAGTCAATGAGAGGCTTCCAGTGCAATGAATCCTAATCAACCTAGGCCGCTTTGTCCAACCTACAATATTCCAAGCACCCTACAAGATCACGAGAGAAAATAGAAGAAACGCGGTCCATAAAAATGTCACGTCCAAGCACATAGCGCAGACGTCCTTCCTGGGCTCTAATGCATTTGGTGCGCCTTTTATGACGAAATTGGGGAGGAGCGAATGACTCTGCCATGGAGAGAAGACGAAAAAAGTCAACCCAGAAAGATCTGGAGGAGTAGCCAAACCCCGAAGTCCAAAGGGTCGGGTTCAGATGCCACCCTGGCAGAATCCCAGAAATTTCGAGGTAACAGCCACTAGAGAATAGAAAAAGAACCAGCACCCCAAGACAATCCACTAGGAGTACGGAGTCAACAATAGAGTGAAACCCATGAGAGAAACCCTAATGAGAAACCCCCAACTCTAGTCACTTTCAAGGGGAGTAACCAATTCAAGCCAAGGAGAGCTGTGGAGAGAAGTGAAAAACCCTAACCCAATCAGAAGGGCAAAACATCTATCGAGACCGAACCAAGAAAAAGGAAAACCCAACCAAATGATGGGAAGAGAGGCCTCCGCTACTAGGAAGGTACAAGAGCTGTGAGGGGATCATAATCGATCTTGAATTTGGGAAGGGACAGGAGGGTCACCCCCAACCCCGACAACGACAGAACAAAAGAAAGTCAACCAAATGCATGCAATAGGAGGCAGGTCGCAAAAAAAAAAACCAACGATGGAGGAGAGCCATGCAAGGGTGGCGAACCCTAAATTCCACAGGACAGCCAAAAATTAGCGAATTACTTCCCACTTGTTTTTAGACTTGGTTGGTACTAGTCCTCCAATTTAGGGGAGGAACTCCAAGTGTGGCTGTCAAGGAGGGATACCACCCAGCAAATCCAGGTCCAAGACAAAAACCTACTCAGAAACTGCTGGCTGGAAGGACCCGCCAAACCCAAGGCGAAAACCTTCCACTCAATCAACTTTAACTGAGTGTAGTTGCAATGTTGACTTAGTGTAGTTGCAATGAAGTAGTTAAATCTTTTTATCTTAAGGTGCCCAACTTATATAAACAAAGTTATTAGTGGTAAGTATGGAATATTTTAGGTATCCATAAGTTTTTTTAAACTTTGGTGAATAATAATATTTGTGATTTTTTTTTAAATATTCAAAATTCTAAGGACTATATATAGGTTTTGGACAATTTTGACAATTTTTAGAGTAAGAAAAACTATATCATGGAATTTGGGCGAATCATTATAAAAAAAATGGAAATTGGCTACTCTTTTTTGAGAAAAAAATTGTATTGAAAACTAGCTTATGGGCTAAATTTCGCCCCTCAAATTTTCCCTTCTGGGAAGAGAATAGTTTGTGATTCATTTTTCAACCATTAAAAGGAAAATGCACATGTTCTATCTAGCATATCATGATACCCTTCATTCTTAAAGCAATCCAACCCACTTAATATAATCAACATATAAATACATTTACAAATAAGTTTTGGTGCATATCTTACTTAATTGGTGCTTGGTCCTTCAACTCCCTTTTTACAAAATTGGAATATTTCCACCGACACTTTATAATATAGATTTCACATATTGCATGCTTTAAGTTGAAAATGGTGGCCTCTCGCCTATTCCACTAACTTAAAAGGGTTCCACATCTTGACAGTTCTACTATAGTTTTTCAAGGCCCAATTTTTTTTCATGTGTTTTTCAAGCATTTCCTTTGCATTTTTTTAGTTGACTAAGGCCACACAATCTTGGATTGGCTGGCCTGCCAAACAAATCTTTTATGAAAAATCTATGGCTTTGGGAAGTTGACATATCAACCAACAAAAATCCATCTTAACTCCAAATCCACTAAGCATCGAAAGGGTTCAAATCCCTTGAGGTACACACATTTTTTATAGTGTAAAATTTGAGGAAAGGTTTGCAATTCAAGGGATTTGATCCCTTTTGACTCTTAGTATATCTCGAGCTAAGATGGATCTATGCTAGTTTTATTATAGTCATCCCCTTTTTTAGGTTATTATTTTTTAGAATTGATTTATTAACGTTACAATTGTAACATATGTTGATGATGTACAAATTCATCAATTTAAGGAAAAGTACCGATGAGATTCAAACATTATTATTTTCAAGCATCGTTATTATTATTACTTTGTTTTAATTTTCTAAAATATAATATTAGGCCAACATATTGGGACATATGTTACAATTTCTTTAACAAATGGGTTGTAAAATTTAATATGGATCTATTTTGTAATTGCATTTATGTTTGTCCAATTATATATATATATATATTTCAAACCATGTGGGTGAGATGTGTCACATCTATAACACATGTTGGCTCAAAAAAGAAAATTTTAATATAAAAATATGTAATGTAGATTCACACCTAATATATATATATATATTAGTTGTGAATCTACATTACATATTTTTATATTAAAAATTTCTTTTTTGAGCCAACATGTGTTATAGATGTGACACATCTCACCCACATGGTTTGAAAAATTATCCTTTTGGCATAACTAGCCTCCTCAGGGCCTATATTCCATTTTGCACATCACTTCCTAGGGTGAGGGTTTGTATCTTTAGGGGTTTTTCAAACTATAAGGGAATCATACTTTATATTAAAAGAAATTTTTGACCTCTTATAATGTCTTCTATGAAACAAACACATCTCTCTTCGAAAATAAGCTAGTTAATAATGTTAACTCTATCTAGTTTATATTGTTTTTCATTTTACAGTCTTTCCTATTTTATTCATTAATAGAATTTGGGTTCACAATATGACTATGCTCTTTGCAATATATGAGTGTTTGTTTCCATTTATATGTATACCTTAATATCATTCTATATATAGTCCACATCAATGGTATTAAACTTCAATCTTCTCTTTGATGTTTCTTATGCATGTCCCCAATGAGATTAGGGTATAGGGAGTTGGGTCTCAAACTAATTGAACTTGGGGAATATCACTCTCATTGGCCAAATCAACAAATATTCCTTACATGGAAAAATAAATGAGAGATGACATATCAAACCATATCAAGCTATTTATCAAGGAATCCCTCACACAACACATGAATGAGAATATGGATAATTTCACCTAGATCATTCATTGACTACCGATGATGGAAAGTACACCTTCAAAAAGCAATTAGTTCAAAGGTGGGACACCCTTTAAAGTGTTAAAGTTGTGTTATGTTATTTGCTTGAAGAAACTAGCCACTAGTGGAGAGTGGCCATGGGGGGTGAGCGTGGTGTCAATTCCTCCCCTTCTATGCAACATATTGAGTTAGTTTTTTGCATCCATTTTTAATCCATTTTTTACTATTTTTGTGCTTTTGGGGCCAATGGTCTTTTAACCCATTGTAATATAATCTTGGTTAAGGTTTAGGGTTGTAATCTAATTTGTGTTATCTTCATCGTCATCATCCTCATCCTCATCATCATAGTCATCATCCTCCTCCTCCTCATCATCATCCTCATCCTTATCATCATCATCATAGTCATGGTCATCATCATCATTCCATTGAAAATGCTTGAAAATATAATCAAAGCAAAGTTTCAACTAAACCTATCATCATTATCATTGTTCCTCAACATCATCATCGTCATTGTTCATCATCATTGTCATCGTCATCATCCTCATCATCATCCTCATCATCATAGTCATCATCCTCCTCCTCCTCCTCCTCATCATCATCATCCTCATCATCATCACCATTAATCATCATCATCATCATGGTCATCATCATCATTCCTTTGAAAATACTTGAAAATAAAATCAAAGCAAAGTTTCAACTAAAATTGTCATCATCATCGTCATCATCATCGTCATCATCATCATCATCGTCATCATCGTCATCATCACCATCATTGTTCATCATCATTGTCATTGTCATCATCGTCATCATCATCCTCATCCTCATCATCATCATCATAGTCATCATCCTCATCATCCTCATCACCAACATTGTTCATCATCATCATCGTCATCATCATCATCATCATCATCATCATCCTCATCATCATACTCATCCTCATCCTCATCCTCATCATCATAGTCATCCTCCTCCTCCTCCTCCTCCTCATCATCATCATAATCATCATCCTCATCATCATCATTGTCATCATCGTCATCATCTTTATCATCACCATCATAGTCCTCATCATCCTCATCATCGTAACCATCATCATAGTCATACTACTCGTGATCATCATCATCGACGTCATCATCATCGTCGTCGTCACCATCATTCACTAGTACATGTGATCAATTTTTCCACGGTAAAAACGTGGCAATATCCACGGAAAAGCGTGGATATTGCCACGTCTAAGTGTTTTTTTTCCCGTGGAAACTATTTCGTCGCAATAGCGACGACCCGTTAATTGTGTGGCAAGAGCGACGGGAATACGTCGCAATTGCGATGGCCCTTCCTAGAATGAAAAAGACAAACCCCAATACCTGCGACGGTCAGACATCGCTATATCGACGGAAAGACGTCGCAAAGTTCCACGGCAAGCCGTCGTTATAGCGACGCTCTCTGTAGTTTTAAAAAAAAAATTATGGTCATCTGATAACACTAGTTCAATTACAGTGGTCTTATTACAGATCTAACAGGTTTAATTCCTGGGAAAGATAGGTACCTGTTTGTAAACACATGATGCTTCATAGTAGCTAACACACCTTATACAATATAGGTAAGCTGTATATAAACTTACTGGAAATAAAGTTTTATTACTCTTTAGACTAGTAATCTAGTTGTATCCAATCATTACGGTAATGGTATAGTTCGTAATAAGCTAGTAATCACAACAAATGGTCATTTAGAGATCTGTACATAAAACTGTTGCTACTAATAATCAATACATGCTTGTTGTTTATAGAGTAATCACCATATTTCAGGATCTCTTGGATTTGCATATAAAGTAAGCTTATGAGTAACTATACTAGTATTATTACCATTATAGGAATCAATGACTCGTACTATCTCTGTAATCACTAAGCTGTACAAAGCATATCTATCATATCCTTTTACACATATGGATAGAGTATAATAACCATTACTTTACTGTAACTAGTGTAGAAAGATCAAGCATTTCAGTAATAAAGGTAACATAATAGCATATCTTCCATAAGACAGGTGATTTAATACTTACATGATGTGATACTAATACAAAGCTAGCTTATTTGTTGTAACATATCAAACTTGTACAAGTATCATGAAGCTATCATAAGCAATGGTACTTAAGCCTATTGTATAATCTCTACTAGTACTCAATCTAATCACAGTAATAAAACCATCTCTATTCAATAACACTAATAAAGATAGAGCATGTTTACAGATCAGTACAAAGGTTATATGTCACATATATGGGAAAGTATGTAATGTTTTCACCATTGATTACACCCTAGTAATAAGACCACTATAATTGAACTAGTGTTATCAGAGTACTGTAATTGAAGGATCAGGACTAATGTCATCAAATCCCTGCCATCAGACAAGCATTCAAAAAGGTCATTTCACAGTTGGTTAAGCACTACTTAGAGCTTCCAATTATTTCACAAACCACAATACTGAACTATATCTGAACTCCAGTTAAACTAGAATCCAAAGTACTTTATGGAACTAGAATACTGAACTATATCTGAACTCCAGTTAAACTGAATCCAAAGTACTTTATGAATCCATGGAAAATAAAAAATTTCAATGAGACTCAGTATTAAACAAAATTCATTAGCAAGGCATCCATATCAATCATACCTATGGTACAAAACAATCTACATGATGGGGATCCCATACAACTGCACATGAACAGTCCCATTTCTCATTTTGAACCTCTGAGAGAGGAGCCCTGCAGAGCACCAGTAACATAAGCTATAGTATACAATAAATAACATGCATGTCACATAAAATGCAGCAGCATATATAGAAAAAGCATAACCATCTAAATAGCTAATATTATTGAATTATTAACAACATCTAGAGTATGCATGGTTTTGTCTCCAACTAAGATCATATGACAACACAAACACACTACAGGTTCCCATTTACCTAATAGAAGATTGCAATAAATGTAGTCAAACATAGAAATTATAGAAGAGAAAAATACTTGCGCCATTTTCCACAAATAATGTCTCTTTTTGCTTTTCGGCCATCAGAGCAGACTTCCCCTTTCCTGTAAAGGGTCGACATACATTGAAGCCATCTTTCTTTTGAACCTGGTGGAAGAGCATTTGCAGGTTTCCAGTCTTTCACCCATATATTCTGCAACACCCATGATAATAGTTAATTTCCCCAGTAATGCACAAATATAGAAGTTTGTGTGAATAACTAAGTAACTGCAAGCTATAAAAACTTCACAACTGTTATGGAATCGGTACATCTTACATTCTTTAAGTTTTCTTCTGCAAGTTCCTTTTCAAGAATTTTCTCCATTTGATTGGCATTACAGCTTGCATGCATTACCACTCCATAACTATAAACATGAGACCTTATCAGACACACTACATGTCACAGCATACTCTGAAGCAACATACCAAAAGTGCCAGATATATCTGTTGTTGCATGAGTTTCAGAGACTTCCAGGAACCTGTAAAACAAGTTTATGGTCACTTTATGCCTCTCCATATCAATTATGTGCCTGTATATTGCTAGCATCTGACAGATTTAATAGACACCTAGCCTGAAAATCACCACATTAGTATTACCTTTAATCCCTTAAACCTATATGATGTAACCAATAAGGCAGAAACGTTGAGATGCAACCAGCTTCAGACGTTGAGAGAACGGAAAGAAAAGAAGAGTATTCTCCTTGTAAGTTATTCACAGTTCTCAAGTATAGTCTGTGAAAAATCAGAAAATCAAATGACACAATCTTGCCATTACAAGAGAAATAAATCTTCTAGAGATGTCGTATCTCCTAATGCTGAGTCATTTAATTAGAACACTTTTGAAACTAAAGACATCAATTAGAACACTTTTGGAAAAGGAAATTTCCAAATATACATGTTTACCCTGCAAACCAGTGTCAAAGTTAAAGATTCGATTTGTCTCAAATGATGGCAACTATTCTGATCTAGAAAGTAATACAATAAAAAATGACTCCTTTTAATCTCTCCACTTGAACTGAAACTTTCATTTCCATTTTCCTCACAATGGAAATATGCTCTCTTTTCCCCTAATACTTTCAATAATAACCTATTGATGCTGACAGTCAAAGGTAAGTTTCAGAAGCTCCAGAGCCCACCTTTCTGGATTCATAATGCTCCATGCTGGGTGTCAACGGAGATATTTCTTTAGAAGCCTGCAGAGAAGATTTACTATCTGCTTAGATCTCAACTGTTTCACAATCCTCAAAATGGACAACGTCTCGAATTTGACAACTTAAAGATTACCTTGCAACGAGATTCTAGTACACAGGTGAACACACTATGAGAACGAGAGCTCTCTACATTCATACTCATTGAACCCACCCTCCTGTTTGTAAGACCCTGTATTTATCAACAAAATCAGTCTGAGAATCAACTTCGATAGAAGTACTAACTGGTGCAGATGAAACAACATTTACAACATCATATTTAGCATACTCCACAATATATTTCCTCGCTTTATTACGTTCAGTATTAGTAGGCTTCTTATCATACCATGTTTTGTAAATACCTGATTTGTAAATACTTTCTCATTCTGCTATCTATTAGTATCCTTCTATGTTCTCATGCATTATTTTGTAAATATAGACTTCTGTAATAATTGTTTTTCTATTTTGAGATGCATCCCTAGAAAGGGCCAAGGAAATCAAATTCACGTACACGGAGAGCAAGCTGTTTTACATCAACTACACTTGAAACATACTCCTCTGTTTTACATCAGCTACACTTGAAACATACTCCTCTGTTTTGGAAGACCCTGTATTTATCAACAAAATCAGTCTGAGAATCAACTTCGATAAACAGATTAAAAATAATAAATGCCATTAAATAATAAACTTCAAACATTGACA
>LPNX010764760.1:171619-188735 GCA_001517045.1 Pseudotsuga menziesii
AATAACTAATATTTAGTCAAAGTCTTTTGACTTGTAATATTTGCATTTTTTTTTTTTTTAAATTTCAAAGTTTTCTAAAGTTTTTAAAAATTTGTTATTAAACTTAATATTTTGAAAATTAAAGTAATTTCAACCATTCTAAAAATAAAAAATCAGAATTTTGGATGGGTCTGAGGGGACATAAATCCATGGGGGAGTGCTCTGAATTGACAAAATAAAAAAATAAACAAAATTAATTTAGAGTAAAACATGGTAGGACCAAGGGCGAACAATACTCTGCATGCAGCAGAGCATTGTCCGCCCTCGGATCCGTTCCAAAGAGCGAACCGACGGCCAACAGTACGACCGTCGCATTAAATACTCTGCTGCATGCAGAGTATTGCTAGCCAGGACCAAGTGTCGTGTCCTTACTCCAAGTTGTAAAACGTCACATCATAAAACAATTGGGCTCGTGGGAGCACTGTTCAATAATAGTCTGCCTCTCTGTGAAATCCATATATGAACATGCCCACCAATTTTCGTTCCAGGTCGGCCATATTCCTCTTTTCCTCCTTTATTTATCTTCATTACATGGATCCACTTTTCTTAACGATCTCTGTTGGCAAATCTGGGGATTTAAAAATAACAACGTTTCTTGCTTCTTCTTCATTGCCTAATTGCAATAGATTGTGATCACTATTCGATGAAATTTTACACTGAGTTCCCATAGAAGTATTAACATTGGAATCCACCAATGATGGAGTTTTTTCAGAGTCAGATGTTGAACTATTTTATCATCGTTTTGCACAAGTTGTAGTACTTCGTTGTCTTGCACTCTTTCTGTACTAGGTTCAATTTCTCTGTTCAAGCCATAAGTTATTCCAGGTTCCATGTTGATAGGGGTTCTTCTTGCTTTTCCATAACAAGAGTATACATACCTTTTTCCATTTCCTCTTCAGGCCTAATCATACTGAAATCTTATGGCAATCTAGTTGAATTTTACAACAGTTGAAACAGTCATTCAGAAATTCCCACATCGGAACCAACCATACTCTCCTCCTTAAATTTCCCAGAAATCTCCCATAGTGGCAATGGTTGTGGGCCTTACAAACATCTTTGCACTATTTCTAGATAAATATCATTATTAAACGATATTCTTAGTTCATTGTTCAGAGGGTGGCCGTTGCTTATCCGTATCCACATACAAAAGTTAAAACTCACAACTTGTAAGAAAAGACACATTCATTATAAAAACATACAATATTGATGCATAAAACATGAACTATTAACATAGCGGCAACAATGTATTTATTTCTGCCATGCTATGACAGGACAGAGAGAGGACTTCGATGCAAACCATATTAGGCATTTCTATCTGGTGGTGTGGATCAACAAAAGTTGCTCTCGCTATCGTCTTGTAATATGATTCACTATTTTCGTTCAGCAAATGTTTCACACCTCGATGAAACAATCTCTAGATGAATGTTTGGATACAATATCTACTGAATGTCACACATGGGTTGTTTAACTTCACTAGTTTTAGACCACTTGACCAACAAATATATTGAGGATATTCTTACGCGCCTCTCTCCAAAGCGATGCACAAAGGGTTTGCACTCTCTCATCTTTTGCTCTAGAGTTATGCACTTGACTGTTAGAAAAAAACCTACAAAATTTGAGCTCTTGACTGAAGACGCTAGCTTATCCATTGGCAGAACTAAAAAGCACAATGAACATTGATTGGATACTTTATATTATGGGCTCCATTTGAGGCTTGTTCTGTCAAACAATTTTCTATGAAATAACATCACTAAATCTCACAATTAACTGCCCATCAGAAGTGTTCCATTTGAGGCTTGTTCTGTCAAACAATTTTCTATGAAATAACATCACCAAATCTCACAATTAACTGCCCATCAGAAGTGTTGCTGCCTTTAACATCTCTATGATTTAGAAGAGGGCAATCACTAAATCTCACAATTAACTTCCCATCAGAAGTGCTGCTGCCTTTAACATCTCTATGATTTAGAAGATGGCAATAATGACTGTAAAACTCTAGTAACATCATACATGGTGGGACAGTTAGATGGTTGTATCTTTATGGAAAGCAATGCAAGCTAGGTCAACATTTTCCATGACCATGGTGTTGTTAGCTTTAGAGAGAATATGCATTCAAATTCCCATGTTAATATCAAAGCATATGCTATTTCTATTTCTTGGTCCATATAGTATCTCAAGACAAACAACCTTGCCAATGGACAAAAAGAAACAATGACAACAGAAGCAAACTCATATAATAAAAATCTTACAGCTGATGCAAATTAGAGTCATCATCCACAACTTTCCTCCCATTCAATAGCTTCATAAGAAAAATGCCATAGTTGTACACATCGGATTTCTCATTAAGCCTCAGTGTCCTTGTATATTCAGGGTCAATGAAACTAATGGTACCCATGACATAGGTAGAAGTGTGAGTTTTTGTAGAGGGGATACATTTAGGCAATGCCAAATTCTGACAAATGAGCTTCAAAATTCTCATTTAAGAGAATGTTGGACTCTTTATATCTATGTGAATAATAAGTGAGTTACATTCATGAAGCAAATATGCTAGACCTCGTGCAGCTGCCAAAGCAATTCTTAGACTAGTGTTCCAGTTTGCCGCATAGTAACATAATTCGGTCGTATTGGCTTTTCATGTACGGAAATTCTGAACAATTCGAAATTAATTGAATATTCGGTGTTGGTGTAATACAGATAAGGGATCATTAAAATTTTATTTAAAAAAACAAATTTTAATTATCTAAACATTACAAAATAAATGTCATTCAATTTCATACTGGGTAATTCACTTCACAATAGTAAATACGTCTTACTTTGCTATTAAAATAATTATTAATAACTAATATTCTTCTCATAAATAATTATTAATAACTAACAATATTCTTTCTCACACTCATTCCATAATATTTTTTGTTTTTTAAATAGTAATTTTAGTTATAGCATTTATAATATATTACTGTATATTTAATTAAAAAAATATATACAAGAAGTCTACTACCCTATTTTAACCTTATTAGATTTTTTTGTTACTTATTTTATTTTTGGTATCAAATCCTATTCGTACCCAGATTCGTCCTCCAATTATGCTACTATGTTCAACGGCTGGTAAAAACTTAGTGTCTACGCCACTGAGTGTGATAGCATTGTGGTGGCAAGAGCTATATACTGGACAGACTTTCCCTCGGAAGGGGAGCCTGTCCAATGCACACCGTTGGATGAGAAATCCGACGGTGTGCATTGGACAGGCTCCCCTCCCGAGGGAAAGTCTGTCCAATATATAGGGAAAATCCAACGGTGTGCATTGGACAGGCTCCCCTCCCGAGGGAAAGTCTGTCCAATATATAGGGCGCTCCGCATTGTGGTTATCTTCAGTACTGTCCAGCCCTGTCCGTTCATGCTTCGCGTTAAGTAAAAAAAATCTCGCTATGTTGTCATGTGTCAACACCGCAGAGTTCTATATCTTTGTGCTCCAATGCTTATCTCCAACACCGCTGAGCGCCATCTCCTTCAGAGGTAATCACTTGCTTGATTCATTCATGGATGATTATGACCCTAATATAGATAGGCCAAATATGTTCTTTGCATAATCGCATTAATGAGAATTTGAGGTTTGTCGTGGCTAACTTTTCACCACGGATTTAAAAACACTTTAGTTGGAAGCTATTGTGCCCACTTTAAAAAAGCTAAACATATAGAGTTGTTCTTCAGCTTTCTCACACCCATATATTTGAATTGCTCATTCATTCTCAACCTTCCATCCCATTTTGCATGTTTTATGACACCACCTAATTGATTAAGCAAATGATCTTCTTCCACCCACGGGCTGTGGCAGGGAATTTGCACTTTCTTGCAACGTCTTCTTTTGCAGCACTTTATCATAAGCCTTATCACTTATTCCTCTCATGCTTTAAGAGGGAATTAGCTGCATTGCAACTTTCCCACTTGTTTGATATTAAATTTTCTAAGGAATTGAATGTTTTTAAAGAAACACTATCTCTATCTCCATAACTAGAACAAAATTCAAATTCAATAAAATTAATATAGGTAATTTTCTGTGTTTATATATAAAGTTTCAAAATTCAAATTCAATAAAATTAATATTCAAAATTCAAATTCAATAAAATTAATATAGGTAATCTTCTATATTTATATATAAAGGTTCATTGTTTCTGGAATAGATTGTTATATGTTTTAAAATTAGAGATACTAGTTTTTTTTAATAAAAGGATTAGTAAATACATTCACATTAATGTGTATGTGTAAAAATTTGATTGAATAAAAAAAAATGATGGTGTACTTTAAATATTTAGAGTTTTTAATTTTTTTCCCATATGTTTTGTTTTATTTTGTTCATTGTTTGGTTGAAAATATTTAAAAAATCTTAGAATCACATATATTAGCTATGAAAATTGCATAAGGGGCCATCATAGTATTGAAACAATTTATGGATTCAAAAACACAATTTAACCCTTTCAAATTTAGATTTATTTTGTTCAAGGTTTGGTTGAAAGTATTTAAATTGCATAAGGCCCGATTAGAGTATAGGGTGCTTGTAACATACCCAAAAGTGAAAAATAAATAACTATCATTATTTATTTCAGCAAAAAATTTATGTTAATTTTTATTGTAAAGTTTATGACCAAATGTGTCAAGGATGATTGTAATTGAAGAATTATTTCTTTTAAATAATTAATAAAAGGAGACACCTCTTCAGGGGAGACTGTTAAATGAGTGTTCACTCCCCACTAGGAGGAAGGAGCAGTTGTAGAAGGATGGTTGACAAGTGGCAGCACTGGAATTCACTTTCTAGCTGTTGCAGGAGCATAATCCCTAAAAAAGTGGTCATGTTCTCTGAGAGGAGTAACTAAGCTGGGTGGCACATTAAATTCCAAAACTGACCCAAATACCTAGGCAATCTTATATAAATCATCAAATTGAGAAGGAGGCTCACCACTCATTCTAATTTCTGAGAGAATAAACTTTGTGATTGCTACAAACTGAAAAGTCAGGGACACAAAGAGTTTGATGAGGGGGTACCTAAAGTGAATTGTTGATTTAAGTCTCTTGTTGAGTGCTTCGTTGCATAAACCTGCTGTGTAGCACTGATCTCCGTTCTAGTGGTGCAGTGAACAAGCTTTGGGGTCTTAAACAAGTGATTTGGCTGCTTCAAGAAAAGGTTGGGTGGAACAGTCTCCCTTGGGTATTGGTCTCATTTCTTTGTGGCACTTCCAGGTTCCAATCCTAATATGTTTTATGGCATTGTTTATTTATGCTTAAGAAAACAGTAAGTTGTTTAAAATGAAGATATAGTTTATAGATAAATTGATCCATGATTGTAGAATTTAGTATTTGATAGAGGCTGATCGATTTAGAAATGAAAATAAATGATCCCCTGTATTTTTTCTCTCACCAAAGTGACGTACTCTAGTACAGGGAGACATGAACTATGTTAAGTATGAAGATATATGTTGAGTAATAGTACAGAATGATGAATGATCATTATTTACAATCGATAAGATGTAATTTACTTCCATACGGTGTATAATCTACTCAAAGTTAGAATTTACTAGCTATTGTTCCAAATCCAAATAGAAAACCTTTAACAATTATTAAAACCGAACTTCCATATACAATATAAGTTTAGGAGCTAGAATAAATTACAGAATTCTTTCTTTATATATAAATCAGTTGTTTACTTTTCCCAAATTTCTTTATCCTCTAACAACTTAGAAGAGTAAAAGTCAGATCCAAGTTCATCTCAACTACTCTGTTATATAAATATTCTAAAGACAATTTTGTTCTCCTTAATCATTCAAGTATCAATCTAGAATAACCAGAGTTCACTTAAAATCATAATAGTGCTAAGCTAAACTATTTATGAAACACCAAATCGAGATTATCGACAAATCTTAGCACTGGTTATAGGCTTCTGATTTTTAATTGGCGATTTCTCTACAATATTTATCTACAGAATAAAGGTTCAGGAAGCCTTAGGGCTTAACCTATTTAAAATCTCCAGTAGTCTCTATATTTATTTATCTAAACAGAACTGAATAATTAGAGAAAGGCTCTATAGTCTTAGAATAAAGCAACGAAACCCTAGATCTGTACACCTGAATTTCTTTTCATTAAAGACTTTTATATAAGAAATAGACATAAGTATTTTTCTATCTAACCCTCTTCTTTTTGCAGACATTAAGCTAGATCCTTTAGTCCTAAGTCTTGTGCAAATAACGATGGCTACATATAGTTACTTTAAATTAAGTTCTCATGAGATTATCGTATGTCTGGTAAATCTTTACAAAATGCAAACCATGGTGTTCATAGAATCTGTTATATTTTTTAAAAGAAATATATAATAAGAAATTTACACAGAAAGACCCTACGGTCTGTTTTTCCAATAACATCCAATACATCCAACAGTAAAAAGAGTCACAATTTGGCTTTTTTAGTTCAAAGAATTTGACAGAAAGCAAAGAGCCTCATGGCCTTGTCGTTTTTAAATTATTTTCCTTTTTATAAATGCAATTTCTTATAAACCGATCCTTTATCATAAAAACAAAACTGTGACAGTGGCCTATATTTTTCCAAACAAACCAAACAATAGAGTAGGGGCTCATGGCCTTACAGTTTGAACATTCAAGTAAAAATACAAAGACCCAACAAAGTCATGAACGAATAATAGCGTATACAAAACCCTCCTTTAAGCAAAGATCAATATTCAAACCCTCGGGGTTATCAAAATTGAGAACCCCACAGTTAACCATTGATTTATACTCTGGTTTTTACACAGTCAGTTATTAGAACAATAATCCATCATTAGTACCTTAGTTACACTAATTAGTCAATTTTATTTATTTTTAAACTTTAATACACTATGAGGTGGACTAGGGGTGCTTAGGTGGACTAATGCCATGTCAAATTGGGGATTTCACACCCACATGAGCACTCCAGCTCAGTCAACTAGCCACACGTGAATCCTCATCATTGCTGGTGTGCTCACTACAACAAAAACTGGATTTAGTGTCGAATTTAGCGCCGGATTTTAGTGTAATTTTTTCCCAACTGCGGTGAATAATCCGGCGCTAAACCTGGCACTATTGTACATTTTCGTAAAACACCATCTATTGCATCTTTTTTTCCATCCTTTTTAACATCCATTTTTGCGCCCAATTTTTTGCATCTAATGTTACGCCTTTATTTGCACCCAATTTTTCAACTTCTATTGCATCTTTTTTTGCGTCCTTTGTTACATCCTTGTTTGCACCCAGTTTCACTCTCATTTTTGCATCCAATGTTGCGTCTTATTTTGCTCCTAGTTTTTCATTGAGTCTTACACCCAATTTTGCACCATGTTTTACATAAAATTATGCGTCCAATTCTGTATCTAGGTTTGCATCCAATTTTAGGCCCAATATTGCGTCTAGTTTTGCGTCCAAATTTACTTATAATGTTGCATCCCCATTTGCATCTAATTTTGTATCTTGTTTTATGTCTTTTTTTGTATCCATGTTTGTGCCAAATGTTTCATCTTGTTTTACGTCATATTTTGCATCTAGGTTTGCACCTAGTGTTGCATCCCGGTTGATGTCTTTTTTTATCTCTGAGCCCAATTTTGCACCCAGTGTTGCGCCTAGTGTTGTGCCTAGTTTTGCGCCCATGTTTGTATCTAATATTGCATCTAGTTGTGTGTCCAATGTTGCATCCCATCTTGCATTCAATATTACGTCTAGTTTTACATCCAATGTTTTGTCCCGTCTTGCATCTAAAATTGTGTCTCGTTTTAAGTTTTTGTTTGCACCAAATGTTGCTTCTAGTTTTGCACCTGGTGTTACGCCTAGTTTTATGTCCATCGATACACCATATTTTGTGCTCAATTTAATGTCCAATTTTACATCTAGTTAGGAATCCACTTTTTCATCTATTGTTGCGTCTAGTTTTGGACATATTATTACATCTAGTTTTGAGTCATTAATTGTGTCTAGTGTTGAGTCTCTTTTTGTGTCCACATTTGCGTCTGACATAAGGTCGGATTTTGCATCCACTTTTTTGTTTGATGTGATGTCCACTTTTACATCATTTTTTTGCATTTAGTATTGCGTCTAATATTGCATCCATATTGCACTACTACATTTTTTACCTTTAAAAATACATTGCAATATCATTAGGGCATGGAGGAATTGAACCACCAATCTCCTGCTTGTAAAGCAGGTGCTCTTCCATTGAGCTAGCACCCTTTAAGAATCAGGAAGAGGAGCAATATTAACACATAGATTTCATCATTTGTAATTCTAATAAAAGACAATAAGATCCAAAGACAAACATGCTTAAAATCCAATTTATTTTTCCAAACACACTAATAAGCAAAAAAATCTGCCGTGCTCAGGCAACAAAATATCCTAAATAATTACACAATCTATTAAAGTGGTCCGCAAAAGGGTCTTAGAGAACAACATAATGTATCGATGCATACCTAATAACCTAAACTTGATATGGACAAAGAATAAGGGATGTGTTTAAGAAATAGTTGTAGAATCCAGTTGAGGATGTGTGTGTTGCTACATAAATGTTGTTATTCATTGATGGTGTGATTTTGTTCAGCATGGATGTTAAGAAAAGAACTCATGAATGGTTACTAAAAGAATACGCCTACTATGTGCATCATGCATGATATAATGAATATTTTAACAATGTACACCAACAAAGACAATTTATATTAGCAAAAAAATTATTAGCCAAGGGCTCATGGCCAACCCTTGGGCAGACCCATAAGGACAGTCGTGGCCTAATTGTCCCTTCGGGAAGCCTGTAGGCATACTCGTGAGGGTGCTGTAGCAGCCCGAGGCTGCACAGACCCTCAGGGCAGCCCACAGGCTAGCCCATAGGGGCACGGGCTAGTTGCTAGCCCTTCAGGCGGCAGCATAGCTGCCACACATGGCAGCTAGTAAGATGTTTGGCAACTGAGGCCCAGATCAAGCAAACAAGGCTACCACAGCCAACCGGGAAGTCCAGACAAACAGACGGGTAGCAAGGAGGACAGTCCAGGTAGCAGATCATGAGGCAGCCGTACATACAGGTGTAGACAGAGAAGTACGGGCAGGAAACTAACAAGGTACAATCAGGCAGCAAAATTCAGATCTGGGCAGCTTGAAATTGTTAGGAAGGAGAGGGAAAAGCCCTAAATTGTGCAATTTTGATGTAATTCTAGAAATTGATCTTTTGTTTCTGTGGTTAACCCTATTGGGGTTTGTGGAACTTTTTGAAGAACTTAGTCATCTCATTTACGAGATGAGTTGCTAATGCTTTTTGGGGGTTTTGTCCTTTAAAGAATCCCCAATGAAAAAACTCTTGTGTCCATTGTGTTGATGTGGTGAATGTTATTTTACTGCACTTGTCATTTGTTTAAAGTTAATCTGCGAATTTTTTAAGTATTCATGCTAATGCTAAAATTCAACAGTTTGGTGCACACATTGAGCCTTTTGATGCATGATATTGTCAAGCATAAGGAGAGTGGATGAATATGACTTGTAGAAGAAAGGAAAGAAACTCATCAAATTTATTACCTAGCATAAGAAGTTCCACTTCATTTATGGCACCTACTCTAAGTTTTTATTGCTTAAGATTGTAGAAACTAGATTTGGTAGCTATTTCCTCACCTTTAAGCACCTATTGAAGATAATACATGGTTCAATTGATATGGTAATGAGTGATATAAAAAGATAGCTTGAGTATTGATAGAAATGATGCTAATGCAGAGAGGGAAGCCATTCTTGATAACACTTTTGGTCACAACTTAGTTATGTTTTGCAACTCATCACACCAATTTATAGCATGATTTGATTTGCAGATTTAGATCCCCTAGCCATTGGGGAGGTTTATGAGCAAGTGGACACCGTGCTAAGCAAAATTAAGAACATTGTTGAGCTTAGTGATGCAAACTTGTAGAATCATACTTGAATAAAGTGGAAAAACTATTCAACTACATGCCTCAGCATATGTCACTATGTTCTTACACCAAAATACTATCATCCATCATGATTACAACTTGCAAGCACCAATGGTAGGTGGGGTGAAGAGAAAACCACACCAAGGTCCAAAGGTGCAAGCTGGTTACATGCAAGCGTTAAACAAACTAGTCTCTGATGAGTGTGATACCATACGACAAAGATTGATCGACTAGATCAGTAGCACTGACATCCATGGCTTTAATTGTGTCCATGCAATAAGAGATCGAGATAAAATGTCTTTTCTCAAGTGGTGGAACATGTATGGCAGTTCTTCCCACAACTACAACATTTGGCGGCACAGATGCTTTCAAATGTTGTGAACACTACTTCTGTAGAGAGGTGTTGGAGCACATACAACTCCATCCACAATGTCAAACGAAACAAGTTGAATGTAAATCAATCAGAGAGTTTGGTTTATGTGCATGACAACCTACAATCATTTTCCCAATATTGTGAGGAATCATAGATGGATAAAGCATATAACACTTGGACAATAATGCAAAGGAGGGTAATTTGAAGAACAACATTGGTTTTGGACCACTCGAATACTTCTCTTTTTGATGATGATTCATGGTGGGACGCAACCCCATCTACTGCCATGGTCAACCTGACAAAGAATCCAGCAACAAGAGCTTCATATCTAGGTTAATATTCACAATTACCAGATCCACTACCAAACCAACTTAGGGGTCATGGAGGTCTATCTTTGTGGCACCTTGATGAAGGAAAAGTAGATAGAATAATTGTTTATCCTTTTTCACTTTATTTGCCATAGATATCAGCACAATTTAGTGTTTTTTTCTTCAAATTGCAGTTAAATTATAACTTATCAAGATGGCCTATTTTGCAAACATAACTCTTTGGTCATGTGGATAGCCAATTTGATTCCATGACTTCATGGTCTAAATCCTATTATATGGTTGAAATATTTGTAAGTTTGTAAATACTAGGTAGTTGTTACTCTGAAGATTAGTCATTAATATACTATGGATGGCATTTCTAGCTTCATAATAATGCAGTATTCATGTACTAAATAGCACAAATGTGCATGTTTCCATATTTTCTACAACTAATTTGTCATTTTGCACCTTTTTGGGGAATATATAAAAATATATGTTATATAAAAAGCCTCCTGAGACAGCTTCACTCCCAGGATTTTTAGGAAATGACACTCAAGGTATTTCCACTCCTCCCACGTCACTCTGCACTTTGGTAACATTGTCCCAAACAATGTGGTCGGCCATGCGTAGATCATGCATAAATGGCTAGATACAAAACTAATAATGAAACAATCAGAGCTGAGGATGAGGATTTCATGGACGTTGTTGAGATATTTATGGATTATCTTAAATATGGCATATTGTTATGGTCACCTAATGCTATAAAAAGGGACCTATCATACATTTGAAGATACAATGGGAATGGATTGATTACTCTCGTACCAAATGTTAAATTAAACAGGCACAAAAATAAAGTTAGAGTCACACAAAAGTAGAGGACAACAGGGGTTTACAGTGAAGAAACCCACAAGGGGAAACTCTAAGCAATCATTCCAATCCCTGCATATAGTGTCAGATGTACAGTAGGTCCCTTCAAATAGCATTAGGAGACCATAAAAATGTGATTTAAGATATTTTTATCATAAAAACATCTATGAATATCTCAATATCCTCTATGAATCATCATCCCTAACATATCTCATTGTCCTCACTAGTTTTGTACATAGCCATTTATGCATGGTCTGTTATGTTACATATTAGAAATGTATTTATGCAGCCACATAGTTTAAATATTAATCATCACAAGTATGAGTTATTCCTTCAATGCTTAAGGGAAAAGCATGCATAAAAGGCATTGTGAGTTGTTTTGATGAATGTGATTTCCTCAATCATAGCAATGTGAAGGGAATGGCATAAACATTTAGTAGTAGCCAATTATCAATCACCGTTATGATCCCAATCCAAGGGTAAGAACCTAAATATTAACTGTTTAAATTGCAAAGAGGCTCTGACACACAGATCTGAACTATTAGAATAGAGATCTAAGACCCTTTGTAGACCACAACAGATAAATCTGCTAGGAAATTTTCTACTTTGTGGAGATAACAACTAGATTTGATAATTATTGCAACAAAAGGATGCCTACAATTAGTACTTAGCCATTCTGAACAAAAACCTGCTAATTTACAACAACTGAATAAACGATCTGACAAAATTCTGAAAACTGATTTTTTGTATTTTTCTTCTTTCTTCTGAAAATTTGGAAAAACTAATTTAGCAGCGCAGAACTATTTCTGAAACTCAAAACCAAATGATGATGATGCTATCACTGATAATACAATAGGAGTGCTCAAATTCCACCCACTTTAAGCAACGCAAGGTTGTCAAGCTTACCCTCTAAACAACCCACTAGATCCACCAAACCTTAACATTATTTAATCTAAGGCATGAAGGAATATTTATAGTTAATTTTATATCTCTTCACCATAATGATCCCATCCACGGATACTAGCCCTCATACAATACCAAGGTTTTTTTATTCAGAGTTCTGGCACTTCTTAGCTAGCAGAGCACAAAATTATTCGGGTATCATGACAGGGCCCCCACCGTGAATTATTTTGCCCCAAACCAATCGTAATGCTGACTATTGAATTTTTTTTAAGCCTTACCATTCAGTAGCTTCTAAGAAAATATCCTTTGTACATAGTTGCTCATGTTGTTATTTTATTCAGAGTTCTAGCACTTCTTAGCTAGCAGAGCACAAATTTTTTTGGGTATCATGACAGGGACCCCACCGTGAATTATTTTGCCCCAAACCAATTGTAATGCTGACTGTTGAATTTTTTCAAGCCTTACCATTCACTAGCTTCTAAGAACATATCCTTTGTACATATTTTCTCATGTTGTTATCAGTGCTTGAAGGCAAAATTTGAGCAATGGGCCTACTTTCTTCTCTACATTTCTAAATCATCGTGTTCATGAGTTTGAACACCAAAAGAATCATGTGAATCAAGAGCGTCTATTCTGATCTATTGCATTGCCAATTCCAACTGATATTTAAGATGAGCTCTATCACACATCTCCAAGATAAGTCCAATAAAGACGTAAATAAGAAAAAAAAACTCAATGGAATACTAATGACGCATCATTATCCTTGTCTGTTTCAACAGCTTTACTCAAAAGACTAGTCCAACGCATTGATGTCTATTCATGCCCTGACAGGGAAATTTTATAAATGTATGTCAATGTAAATCCATAATTATATATTCATGTACATCAACGTACAACAAATATAGGTTTATCAGTTGTAGGTGCAGATCATGATGTTAAAATACAATGATATAAGACATCACTCCAACAAAACAAATAACACAACTGCTATCAAAAGGATACCCAAACCTGATTGGGCAAGAATGATCCCACCCCAGCACTTACCCAATAAATAATCCATCCAAGTAACAAAAAAAACAACAAAAACCATAAAAAGTTGTGCTCACTGAGAACCCATTGGGTCCCAACCACATTGGGACAAAAGACACTGTTGACCTTGCTAATCTCTACCAGTGAATCTTCACTAGTGGGAACTTCCTTAAAATTAAGAGAATATTGAATGAAAATTATTAATGAGTTCCTAAAATTAACTGAAATAGAAATCACTCATGCCTTGATTTTCTCCACTTTGCTACACCATCCTGCTCAAATATCATACACATTAAAACTCCTATAGCTTATCAATTTCAATTTTGAACGTCCCAACATAGCTATCAATCCTCGATCCAGTATTTATTCTGCTTGTACCAATGCTATCAGACCCAGAACCCAATTTGCCAAAATATCAAACTAGACCATAAACAAAATTGCCAAGATTTCATACCATAACAAAATCAGGAATAAAATCTGAAAAACATTGATCACATAAGAAATATTGAAATTTTAATAAAAAAATTATAAATTCATGTACATCAATGTAAATCCAATCCATTAGACAGAACATATGCAAATCTTAAATCAAAAGGGGCTTGTCAGGTCGGTGAAAGGGGTGGGGTGATATTACCCTCACCAGGAATCAAGACTCACCAGTGACAAGCTCGTATTTATGCTCGTGCTCATGGATGCACCAGCACACAAAAAAAGTTGGGGCCAAGTCTCACGGCCTCTTAGCTGAAGGATTCCAATTGAATGGTGCTAGTTGCACTTCCCAAGTAGGGTTAAGGTGTGCAAGCCATGTCATTCAAAGAGGAAGCCCATTTAAACATATATGCAAAGTTTGTCCATGTATATAGGCATTAAAGGGTGAATATAGAAAAATGGCATAGTGTGTGATAATTATTTGAACCAAATTTCATAAACATTGAGGCTTAAAAGGCCCCTAGAGTAGTACATCAAACCATAGAAAAATCAGGAAAAAATAAACTGAAAAAGAACTGGTCACATGACTAATATTCACATTTTAATAAAAAATGATATATTCATGTACATCAATGCAAATCCCACCCATTAGACGCAATATATGCAAATATTATAGCAACAGGGTTTGTCAAGTCGATGAAAGAGGTGGGGTAATATTGCCCCACCATGTATCAAGACTCACCAATGACAGGCTTGTGTTTATGCTCATGCTTGTGGATGCACCAACACACACAAAAGTTGGGGCCAAGTACAAGTCCTAAGGATATGGGCTGAATCACCATTCAATATTCAATGAAGGAACTTCTCAAAAACAGAAAGAGAAATAATCTAAGCCCAGTGGATGTCATTCACACTAACATCTACACCAGATAAATTGAATTTGTTATGACTAGCTGACAATTGCTGCCCAAAATCCACTCAAGATAATGCACTTTCCCTTTCCAAACAACATAAAGGAGAAAAGAATGGGTGGGGTGTACAGAAGAGAATGAAAATTATCACAACATACCTTTTCCACATGCTCGAGAGTAACATCATTGATAAAAGTAGTAGTCCTTAAAGCAATATCCACAAACACCCTGCTCCCCTTCAAAGGAAAACACTAACCAGGTTCCCCAAAGCTCGGTTCCAATACCTTACCCACATAAGGATGCATTGGGTTTCCTGTCTTGAATAAATATCCAACTATGGAAAGACCCCATTTCCTTCCATTCCCATAAAAGTACCCTTCAGAATGATGCACCACCTTGCCACCACCCGTGCCCACAACAAAATCAACCATTCCCAACCTGTCCACAGCATGCCTCTCAATATTTACTTCCACCAACCGCCTCGTCCCCGCCCTTATATCATCCAAGCTCAAAAAATGACCCTCTCCCTCACTCGCCCGCTTGTCAACGACCTGATTCAATAAAGCCAACACTTTGTCCTTCTTCAAAACCCCTGAACCCTTCAACTTCATCAGTGATTCCTCGATGTCACCATTGTGCGCCTTTAAATTCTGAAGCTCTGTGTAAAAATCAGTGGCGTGATCCTCTATACTCTCCTCTAACTCCTTCTTCAGCCCTTCTACTTCCTTCCCAAACTTCATATCCACCAATTCTAGCTAAAACTGCAACATCTTCATCGTCTTCTTCAGAAACTCCTCTAGCTCTGCAATCTGGCCCTCTGATACAACATTGCCAAGGCCAACAATATTCTTAGCAGAGGGTTTCATAGTCCAATACCACAAAGTTTGTCCAAATTCGGCCGAAATAATGAAAAGAAAGACCCACTTGGTAAAAGGGCCTGGCCGCTAGGTGCCACTTCGAAGTTTGCCGAGGATTTCCACCGCAGACAGGGCATTTGCTCTTGTGCACATCCTTGACCCCTTTTTTTCCCCCCCAATCATGGACCTTGTTCGCTAATTTACCATTCTACTGATCAGGCAAAGCATTTTCTCTCCCAAAATCTTGAATATAAACTCTACCATAACTCGAATCCTTACCTTGCAACAAATTCCCGTCGGCTTCCGCGGCCAAATGTGTTGTTTCCCGGTGAATATTTTTGTCCCAAGGGCATCAATAAGTGGACAGACTATTTCAAGTTCACCATAATTGTGCTTTTACACCTTCCCGGGGTGCTCGAGATGCCCTTCTCAGCTCTCCTCTGCTCCAAATCAAGATGCCCTTCTCAGCTCTCCTCTGGTAGCAGTACCAAGCTCTTCCTTAAAAAAGAGCAAGAGGGTTCTTCCAGATTTGGCGAGCATCTGGAAGAACCAGTGAATTACAACCCACTTCGGTCATTTGAATGTATTTTATCGCCACTTTCACCCCCGAATCAGGTGTTGCCTAGCTTCGCTAACCTAATTTTGGATGATACACAAGCTATCGGCTGACCAGCTAGTGTTGTAGCAATGACCTCCTGGACACCTCAGGCAGGTAAAGATCGTAAGACACGCGTGAATCAAAGGCCCTGATCAATCCAGAGTACTGCTAAGGTGACGAGGTGGTGAAATAGCAAACTCCTCTGCTCCAGATCAAGATGCCCTTCTCTCCAGATCGAGATGCCCTTCTTGGCTCTCCTCTGCTGTAGATAGTTACTAGATTGAAATTTTGAGAAGGAGGGAAAATGTAACTCTCTAAATTCAAATTTAAACTCAAATGAAAAGAGTGAGGCATTTTAAATTTGGGGTTAATGAGAGGGAAAGGTTTACATTTTAGTTGAGGGTTTGTGGTCTTTTTAAGTCTATATGTATATGGTCTTATGTTCCGACGGTTTTGGTCGTTAGGACTTTACAAGTTTTCTATGAGGTTTATACTTGTTGAGTTAAGGTAATATAGTTATCATTTAAAAATCTACTAGAACCTCCTAATAGTGGTTACATATGGGAAGAAATTAAACATTGAAATTTAAAGAATTGGTTAACATATGTGTGTAATATAGTCAAATTAGCTCATTACATCACAATGCTAATATTTTTAAACATGCAAGTAATTATTGATTGTGTTTGATTCATGTAAGCTAACACTAGTGTCCAACTGTATTTCTATTGTAATAGTTTTAGCAACATTGAGAAAATTGTTAATAAAGGATTTCATTTTTTTAGTATGGAAGGTTACATATTCCAATATCTTTTATCTCAACAATGTTTTTCTCAAACTTGTGATGTGGCCACTTCTA
>LPNX010764771.1:0-14590 GCA_001517045.1 Pseudotsuga menziesii
ATATAGTGAGAAGTCACGTTGATCTAAACCAAGAATTGAAAAGTTAAATGTTGAGTGGATAACTTATATAAATGATGTAAAGTATTGTCACATGAATACATTGAACAAACATTTGCATATATGTACTAAATAATATAAAATTCCTCAAAAAATAATATGAAGAGAGTATTTGATATCCTCACTGAAAAGTGTTTCTTTGTGTATATTGATAGGTACTTCAAAGAGGAAAATTTCATTCATGAATAATATCCATCTAATATCACTATATTTGCTCAAGTAGATCAAGTACCACTTCTACACCACATTTATTTATCTTGGACTTATTCGAATGTTATTTCCTTCGAATCCACACCCAATCTATGGTATTAACTATAATAGATCCAAGTTTTGTCGTTAATATTTGGAACACAATATTGTTCTAAATTTTTTCCCTTGTATTTCCTTGAACTAGGATTTCACCAATCAACCTTTACATGAATATTCTCACTTTCATCATCCTTGAATATATCCAAGTTCGATTTTTCTATCCAAATCATCTCTCCTTCATCCTCATTTCCTAATCGAACTAGTGTTTAAATAATGTAACTTCGAAGAATATTCTACTTGTACTTAACATTATTATGATCCCTCCTTTGGAAGATGTTACTAATGTAAAAGGTCATGTAAATTTCATGAGGTAAACCCTCGGTTGTATGTCAGGTCAATAACACCCATAAAAGATTAATATAATTATTATTTTGAATTTTACCTAAGTAGCTATGCCCTGTAAGTTAGGTAGCTCAGCCCACTTAGGGTAAAAGTGAGTTGGGAAGTTTAGTATAAATAGGGAGGCTCTCTCCCCCATTTGTACACACTCGTTCACACTTGTATTGCAAAAGAGAGAGAAAGAAGGAGAGGAATAGAAGGAGGAGGACCAGTGTCGTTGGTTATTTGGATATTATGATTGGGGTTTGGTCTCTCTATATATATGAGACCCTTTTTTTTGGTCATTGCATACTCGTAATATATATTTAGTAAGTTTTGTTGGGTTTATCCCTTTATGGTTTGCAAGGTTGAATTGTTATGTACCTTATGATTCTGTTTCTTTCAGTGATCCTCTTTATGTTGTTATTATGAAAATGTATTAAATTCTAATAAATTTAGGAATTAATATATGACATAATATAAAACTTAGCATGGTATTAGAGATATCTTGAAAAGAGAAACTTTCGTGAGGTAAATCTCTCTGTCCTTCTCTAGATAAGGAAATTAGGATTTTATGATTAAGTGGAATTTTAGTGCAAGTGACATAGGGAAGTGTGCCCCTCCTAGGTGCATCTTTTGGAACCAAGATAGAAGTTTTCTAGTGGGAATATCCTCCAAAAATTCAATCCCTAGTTTGGATTGAAACCAAAACAATAGAAATTGCAGTCCAGGATATTGCAAGTCTGGTTTCAATGGTTAGAATTTGGACTCTTCAGAAACAGACTTTACCATCATAATCGCCTCAATCAACCATAAATTTTGGTGAGAACAATTTTCATTTCTGAGAAATTTTCATTTTTTTCATTTTCTGATCTTCGGGACAAGATGTATCTCCAAGCACTAAGATTGATGACAAGTTGGAAGGTATAGAAAAATTTTGTGCTTGGAAATACATAATATGAATCAATCTAGAAGAGAATGATCTTGCAAAGTTTATTAAGGGATTTGGGTTGGAAATCAAAGAAGATGAAGTAAAATAAAAGTACAATAAACACATTATTAGAGCCAAGAGGATCACATGTCTCTTTCCAAAGAAACTTCTTCCACCACTTTTGACACACTAGAACCTATTATTCCACTAATGCCTTATATGCCAACTTTGTTGCAACTTCACCATTAAATTTTTTTTATCTCATACATTGGAGTGACTAATCTGAAAAGATAATTCCAACATGATTCAAGGAGAAATTATTCAATTCATTTGAAACATGCCCTTGTAGGTTTAAAATCACCTCAGAAAGCCAATATCTATTAGTGGGAAAATGATTATTTTTTACCTAAGATAAGACCATATATCTCTCTTCTGTAGTTCAAAAATAAGGTCTTTAAGCATAACATAAATCCCTTCAAGACTAACGATGGAATCTATACCCAAGACGATTTGTATTCCATGACCCACCTTCCAACTAAAATGACTGCTCAACACTGGAAATATTTTCAAGAAACTTCTCTAAATAATTGAAGCTCTACCATATTTTAACTACGGCTCATGCAACCACTAATACAAAGAAAGAGATTTGAAATATTTGGATAACATCACCTTATTCCACAAACCTCTATGAAACAAATGTCTCCACACGCTCTTAGCACAAATTGCTCTATTAAACAATACCATATTCTTGAGCCCGGACCCAACCAAATCCTTAGGTCAAGCAATGTTTTCCCATGATGAAATATTAATTTTTTATCTATTCAAACTCCCAATCCACAGAAACGAAAAAAAAATATTCTTCTAATTTGTGAGATGACAAATACCTGAATTAAAATCAATGAAAACCAGTAAAGTAGTATAATTTGTAGAACAACATTGGCTAGTACCAATATTCCTGCTGAGGAGACCCATCTAAAGGTACAACAATTAATCCTTTCCTCCATGTTTTTGAATTAAAGAGGTCCAATCCATAGTCAAATAATAATTTGGCTTGAGTTGATATCCAAGATATCTGAAACTCGCATGGAGATCGTGAAAATAAACAAAACAAAAATTTTCTTACATATTACTTCATGAACACAACAAAAAGAGAAGTGAGATTTGTGATCACTTATCAGCATTCCCGAAGATATCTGAAACTCACATGGAGATCGTGAAAATAAACAAAACAAAAATTTTCTTACATATTACTTCATGAACACAACAAAAAGAGAAGTGAGATTTGTGATCACTTATCAGCATTCCCGAAGCCTTACAAAAGGAGGTAAAAATATCATTATAATGATACCACTCTTCAATTTAACCATGACCAAAGGTCAATATATCATCAACAAACAAAAGATGTGAAACATAAAGAAAGGAAGACACTTTCAAAAATTTAATTATTTTCTCCTTTTTATCCACAACAATTAATATACTAAATCCTTCATTCACCAACAAGAAAAGTAAAGGAGTTAACATACATATTTAACAATATTGAGTTTTTTTTGAAAGAATACATCCCATAATCCACCTGATTACTTCATAATAAAGAGCAATTTGTGGAAGAATAAAATGGAGGAAAGNAGACACTTTCAAAACTTTAATTATTTTCTCCTTTTTATCCACAACAATTAATATACTAAATCCTTCATTCACCAACAAGAAAAGTAAAGGAGTTAACATACATCTTTAACAATATTGAGTTTTTTTTGAAAGAATACATCCCATAATCCACCTGATTACTTCATAATAAAGAGCAATTTGTGGAAGAATAAAATGGAGGAAAGACCAATTCACCATATCATAAGATTTGACCAAATAAACCTTTAGGATGAAATCTTGTAACTTATTGATCTTTGTTGAATGAAGAAATTCCTAAGATATGCCCACTGCATCCAATATTCTCTTATTAGGTGAAAAACCAAATTGTTCTTCAAAGACAATTTACTCAAAATTGTTGTAATTCTATTNCTTTGTTAAATGAAGAAATTCCTAAGATATGCCCACTGCATCCAATATTCTCTTATTAGGTGAAAAACCAAATTGTTCTTCAAAGACAATTTACTCAAAATTGTTGTAATTCTATTAGTAATAATTTTTGAAATAATTTTGTAAATGTGGTTGCATAATGATATAGGGATATAGTCATTAAATTCTTTGGCTTGTAACTCTTTTGTATAAGGACTAGATAATTGGACTTCATCTCAATCGATACCAACCCCGTTCTCCTAGATTCATTAATCACCATAGTAATCTCCTACCCAAAAAGATAAAAGAAATTAACAAACAATTCAACCATCCAAACATCAAGACCATGAATTTTTTCTTTAGAAAATTGAGACAAAACACCTTTTACTTATTCAAGGTCAACTTCCTTACCAATATCTTTTCCTTCTTCATCGCTACAGAATTTAGGAAAATTCTTCAAAAAAATTAATTGATATTNAGTCAAAACACCTTTTACTTATTCAAGGTCAACTTCCTTACCAATATCTTTTCCTTCTTCATCGCTACAGAATTTAGGAAAATTCTTCAAAAAAATTAATTGATATTCCAAGTTGGACTTCTCTTCTTGCTTGTAAATTTTCTTGAAGAAACTCATTGTTGCTTCTTTAATATTATTTTAATCATTAATAAATTCTCCACTCTAAACCTTAATATCCCAAATAGAATTAGTGATTCTCCTTTGATTTTCATATTTGTGGAAACACTTAGTCTCCATGACTCTTTCTCATGTCTTAAAAATTTTGCACATTGATCCTAAAAATGAATTAATATATCTTTCCTTGAGAAGTAATCCTCATCCACTTGACCCATTAATGAAAAAATTTCNCATGACTCTTGCTCATGTCTTAAAAATTTTGCACATTGATCCTAAAAATGAATTAATATATCTTTCCTTGAGAAGTAATCCTCATCCACTTGACCCATTAATGAAAAAATTTCTATTTCAATCATTTCTAGATCCTTCAAATTTTATTTCTTCTTCCCATTGTCCCATCTTATGACTTCCTTCCTAAGTAGGGTAAATTTTGTCATAAATCAAACCAGTGGAGGCATATGTACTAAAATTGATAAATCCTCCCATTTTTCACTAACTAACTTATACAAATATACTTCCTCCATCTAACAATGATTAAACTTGGATGGATAAACTGTCAAAATTCTATCACAATCCAACTCTAGTACTACTTCCTTATGATCCAAGACACCTATAGAGGTTGACCATGACCTATACCTCCCCAACAAGTTGCAAAAATGATCATCCATTAGAAACCTATCTAGTATTTTTGCAATACATCTATAATATATCATGCCATTTTACCATGTGGGAACCAAAGAGTTTGGAACTATATCAATTAAACATGAACTTTCAGAAAGAGATCTAAAATAACCCACAAGATGATCACTAGCATTCCGAACATGCCAAAATTTCAAAGCATACAGAGTAAGTTTTAGATCACCACCTAAAATCAAGCTTGGATAATGGAGAAGCCCTGCCCTACAAACCTCTTCCCAAAAATCCATTATATGCTTATGAAGACCATAAACACTCTTAATTTTGAGTGTAGATTCAATCCCCTTTCTTTTACCTTGTATCATAAGTCCTGCAAAAGTTGAGAAGGATTTAAAATTAGATACAATCAGATCANATATGCTTATAAAGACCATAAACACTCTTAATTTTGAGTGTAGATTCAATCCCCTTTCTTTTACCTTGTATCATAAGTCCTGCAAAAGTTGAGAAGGATTTAAAATTAGATACAATCAGATCACAAGCCAAAATAATACCACCAGACACGCTCATAGCATCCAAAGAACAACATTTCGAAATAGGTTTGATACTTAAGAAAAGATCACATGGAACTACTACAGAAGACATAGTCTCTTGAATTAAAACCATGAACGGATTCACCTTTTCCATTAACCTATTAATAACAATTCTCTTGGGTGAGCTGCATAGCCCTCTTATATTGGGGGAAACATTTTTTATTGAGGAACCCTAGAAAGGGCATCATCTTCTCTAAGAGCCCCAAAATATGTAGGGTAAATCACATCTAGGGGGTTTCTGAGTCCCTCCTGGAAGAGTGAAGCAAATCTAGGGTTAACATAATGTGGATCTGAGTCACTATCTAATTGGTTTTTTCCTTTTTTGTGTCGAGAAGGTTTCTAATGGTAACATTCATCAATCAAAAGGAAGATATAGGAAGAGTAACAAAGTTACCATAAGAGATAGAAGAATAGTTTGGGATGGAGTTAGTTTTCACAAAGTCTAGGAGAGGGGAAAAATATGCATGGTTAAAGGGATTTTTATGATCAAATATAGGAGAGGGATAAACAATTGTATCCAAATGGTTCTATTTATGAATTTATGAACAAATGTTTCTAACTTGTTCACTAATATTATCCCTCTTAGTACATGAATCAACAATTCATTTAAGCAACATACTAGGGTTTGGTTCACAAACCCTAACACTGTCATTTGGGGATCCAACCAATGGATCCTCCATTCCCTCCTACCTAGGGTTTTGTGAATTTACAAGAGAAACTCCTTTCAACCCCTTAGTATCTGAAGAAAAAATAATTTCATAGGAAGAGAGGTTTGGCGTATCAGCGATAGGAAATATTTCACAATCCCCTTTGTTAAACCTAACTCCAGATGAAATGATGGTTTTTGAAATCTCCTTAAAATAAAGGAATTTTGTAAGAACATGCAAGGAGTTGGAGAACTTACCAAGAAAATTAGATGTCACACTAGCATCCACAATAATAGGGAACTTAATACTAGAGAGCATCTCGTCAGAATTTTCAATAGGGATTGGGGACATCTTCTTCAACTAAACACCCATTTCAAAAGTTCAGATAACAGGTTTTAACATGCTCAGTATGTTGACATATATGGAATTTGAAGTCCAATATCCAATAGTTGAGCCTCTACACAAATGATCCTCCTTCCCAAATTATTTCTAATTCTTCAAGAAGACCTTCACTAACATCTATGTCATGTCCCATCCTGCTTCAATGGGAGAAACACGACCATAGTCCCACACATTTGATGAATGCGCATCCATATCCTTGAAGTTCAATCTATTTAAATCTGATGTAAATTCTCTTACTTCCCAATAGTAGAGAAACTGATTCTATCAGTGCTCAACCTTACTATCTACAAAGAAAAATATCAGGGGAGATCGAACGACAGAGAAAATTGTGACGCAAATTGATGGTCATGATCTATTCCACATCTGGGAACAAACCAACAGCTGATAAACAACCCACAAGAATCAACGCTGTGGAAAGATTGAGTCTGCAAAATCATGGAAATATGGGAATTGTGGTCCCTCATCCCGCATGCAGAATAGACCATTGCAGAAATAATAAATTGCAAAAATAGAGACCGTGAAGCCGCATCCCATTTCCTGCATGCGGAAAGGAGAGTTGTGGAAGGAAAATATGTGGGGAATAGAGTTTACAGAAGGTCATTTCTGCATGCAAGTTGTGGAAGGAAATTTCTATGGAAATTCAACNCGCATGCGGAAAGGAGAGTTGTGGAAGGAAAATATGTGGGGAATAGAGTTTACAGAAGGTCATTTCTGCATGCAAGTTGTGGAAGGAAATTTCTATGGAAATTCAACCTGTTAACAAAAGTCTTGGGAAGAGTTGATCATTCAAGCCATCCCAACCTGACCATGTAAGTCCCATAACTTGATTTTAAAATGTATTGAAAGAAACATACACAGATGCATACAATTGCAATTATATAGTGGAATCAATTCATCAGTCTAAAACATTAAACATATTCATCATATTTCATGATGAAAATACCATTTGTAGAGATTAACACAGAGATAGTTATCTTTGAAAAAATCTTTTCCCGTAGTTAGCTACATCACTACAAAGTTACACCCAACGATAAGCAAGTGCACTCCTCAATCTCTCAGCAACAGTGCCACCCCCAATCTGGGCATGATTCCCACAAGGAATAAGGAATACTAGCAGGCTCACACATAGCCAAGAATACAACCAAACTCACCCAAGTCAACATAGTTGGGTTTATCAGGATACATACAAACAAGCCAATATACTATTGGGTGTATCAGACTGCATTCAGTCAAGCCAACATTCTCATTAAGAACCAGCCAAGCCAACTAACAGATGGTTTTATCAGNCTACATACAAACAAGCCAATATACTATTGGGTGTATCAGACTGCATTCAGTCAAGCCAACATTCTCATTAAGAACCAGCCAAGCCAACTAACAGATGGTTTTATCAGGCTGCAAAGCAACTAGAAAACTTGAACTACTAAGCTAGTGAGCTGAAACACCGAGTTGTGGACACCTATAGTAGATCATGCTTGGCTCCTAAAAAATATACAAACCCAACATAAGGAAGCATTCCCTTCTTTGCTACACAGTCCCTTAGGCTATGCCTTCCCTTCTAGTTTTGTTTAGGGTGTGCAAAGAAGAAAACCAACCCCTCTAGATCTATTTGTAATGTTTCTTCCTACACTAGGCTTATCAAGTTAGATCAGATCCAATTCCACTCTAGACCATTTCAGACCAAGGAAGAAATATGCACACACATAGCAGACCATAATGTTAACACATAAAAACAAGGTTCCACTCCTTGTGTGATAGAGGAGACCAATGCACCATAGTACTGAAGGTCGAAACAACGCTAGAAAACATCCCAGAACAAACACAATTCTGCAAAAACCAGCGAATGCACAACGTGCAAGCACATAATCAAATAGAGGGTGATCAAAATCAACCAAAATGTTTTGGGTGAAATCTAGATGATGGACTGGGCATACACCATGAAAAAAAACAACCCCCCGCTACCCACTGAAAGCATGAAGGGCGCATGATCAAAACATCTCCCCACTCCCCACAACGTGAGGGAAGATGAAAACATGAGTGCATGAGGGGAAAATGAGCATACATTTTCTAGGTGTTTTCTTTTGACANAAGGACGCATGATCAAAACATCTCCCCACTCCCCACAACGTGAGGGAAGATGAAAACATGAGTGCATGAGGGGAAAATGAGCATACATTTTCTAGGTGTTTTCTTTTGACACATGGATTTTCCCCCATGGCTCATGGTTAAACATTCCCCCTCCTTGTTCCTTGGGAAATCATGCCCCCATCTCATTATTTGTTGCATTGACATAGCTGGTTGTGGGTCTTTAATTAAATTGCATATTTATATGATGTCCAAAATTATATACTGTGCTTGACCTAGAACCATAAACTGTAGGAATCAACCTTGATCGCCTATACACAAAACAATAATCAATGGCAGGTCCTTGGCCTTGAGCTCCTTGCCATGATTCCATATAATATTCTCATCATATATCTTTAATGAAAGACGAGGTCAAAACCGGGGTGTTACAATCTAATTCCACAACCATATGTCAATTTTTCCTATCTGAATCCAAAAGTTGATCTTCCTCCATGAGACTAAACCTACCAATGGTGTTTTCTATTTCCATGAAACCCACTAAACTCCAACACTGAAGACGGAATCCTAGTAACATAACCCATAGATGCCATTTCTATAGTTTTTATTTCCATGGATTATGATCAAGATGCCACCTCATAAGGATGAGAGAGCCTTTCTCAATGACCCACAATATCTCGAATTTCTTTCTATCCTCCTCAGAAATGAAATCTAAACAATTTCACCCATTCATCAACATCAAAACCCTCGGAACCTCCTTGATAATTGAATTCCATTTCAGATGGATCCACTTTAAGATCTCAAGTCTAGATATTTTAATGGACTTGAATTTTACAACCAGATCTCTATTAGATAAGGAAAGACCATGCCCATAGTAACGTATTTTCCCAACACACGTAGATATCTACCATTTTTAAATTTTTCACTTCTAAGTCACCTTCGATCCCTACTGTTTTCTACAAAAACCAGAGTCTTATGATCCCTGGAAGGATGAAACCCTTCTCCATGTAGAAAACCAACTATGGAATGAGATCAAATACTAGTAAGAGTTTCAGAACAAAAGCAATCACCTAATACAAATACTTGTGAATAAGGAATTGTTGAGGGTTTTGAGGGATTTTTTACCCCAACTGAAAATATATGTTTAGGAAGAAAATCCATTAAAGTGACTGGGTTTATCATGACCTAAATAGTCATCCAAACCAGATTGTCCAATTTTTAAACATCTCCCCCCTTACTCACACATATATATATTTCTTGATTAAAATAAACTTTTAAACTTTCATGTTATGGAATTTTTTGATGACATTATACTAAACCTACCATTATGGTAAGAGAAAAGAAAAAACTAAATTCTTTCGTAAAAAAAAACCTAAACTCCTTCAATTTTTGCATCCCCCAAAATAACGTGGGATGTAATGGCCCAGCTTTCACACTTATATTTTGCATAATTAAATATGTCAATATTATGAATACATGTACATTACATATTTCTTGGTGTGTCAATCCATGTAGGCCTCAAGCATAACATAGCATATGTACATTAGTAAATATGTTGAATAGATGACTAGTGAGTGCTTATTGGACTATTATTTACATTTGTAAATATGTTGAATATATGACTAGTGAGTGTTTATTAGACTATTATCTACATTTATTGAAGTAGGATAGTTAAACCAATTGTTTGATTATTTTAATAGTTAAAATCAATTATGAATTATAATAGTAATAAAGTAGTAAGCTTTTGTTATTTTTAAATATAAGAAAAAAAAAAGGGAAATCCGATTTAAACTAGTTATTTCAAGTGTTTAATATTTATTTATAAAGTGTTGAACATGTTATATTTAAAAGGCATAAAGGGAATACAATTATTCTTCTAAAACTTGGATTCTTTACAATATTTATATTATCATTAATATTTAAATTATGTATCAAGATAAAGGTTGATTTGTCTCATGAATAATAGATTGTGTAAGAAATTTTTTACTTATACTAGTACAATGTTGGCAACATTTTAGGATTTACAAGAGTAAAAATTTATAAGTCTAATTGTGTCGTTTAGTAATCCAAAT
Source organism: Pseudotsuga menziesii (assembly GCA_001517045.1). Taxonomy (NCBI): domain Eukaryota; kingdom Viridiplantae; phylum Streptophyta; class Pinopsida; order Pinales; family Pinaceae; genus Pseudotsuga; species Pseudotsuga menziesii. The sequence goes on from LPNX010764771.1 coordinate 10,692, forward strand.
CAAATTATTATGAATTAGAATGAAACATAGTAGTACAATTTGATGTATATAAAATATAATAAGGAATATTAGGTAAACCTCACTTTTATTGCTAGTTGTTTTTAAGTATAATATTGAATTTGATTATGTACATTTGATATAGCGAGAACTTATCATACTTATAATTGATCTAAACAAATAATTGAAAAGTTAAATATTGAGTGTATAACTTATGTAACTCATGTAAAGTATTGTTAGATTAATACATTGAAGTTGACAGGAAATTTGCATATATGTACTAAATAATATAAAATTCCTCAAATAATCATATGAAGAGAGTATTTGATATACTCATTGAAAAGTGTTTCTTTGGGTATATTGATAGGTACATCAAAGAAAAAAATTACATTCACGAATAATATCCACCTAATCTCACTATGTTTTCCCAAGTAGATCAAGTACCACGTCTATACCACATTTATTTATCTTGGACTTCTTCCAATGTTCTTTCCTTGGAATACACACCCAATCTATGGTATTAATTTGAATAGATCCAAGTTTTGTCATCAAGTTTTGGAACACAATATTGTTCTAAAAAATTTCCCTTGTATTTTGCTGAACTAGGATTTCACCAATCAACCTTTACATGAAGAGACTCACTTTCATCATCCTTGAATATATCCAAGGTGAATTTTTCCATACAAATCATCTCTCCTTCATCCTCATTCCTAATCTAACTAGAAACATGTTTACTTTCTCAACATCAATCATATAATTGAATTTTTTCTTTGGTTTGTTGAACTTGGGTCCAACATATACTAGTTCATCTATCACATTATTAAACTCCCCATCCATAATACTTGATATTACATGGAGTAGATTATTGTCAGCATCGACAATTTTCCTAGTCTTGGGCCATATATCCTTAGAAGATGAGTCACTTCCATCCACTATTTTACTATAACTATACATTTCTTCTACAGTATCAATGACACTTTGTGGCAGTAGTTAGTTAGATGAAAGAGGAATACAGCAGACGAAAAGAAAAGTTCGACTGATTTTGTGGGAATAGCTAGCTAGACTAAAAGATTGCTTTTAGTAATAAAGCATGATTATATTTTTGGTCGATAGTGCATATTTTTAGATATAATTGAATGTATTAAAATAGAAACACAACCTGCCGAATGATAGTTTAGAGTTAGTCAACAATTAATTCAAGAATTGTAAAAGAAGAAAAGATGATAAAAGCATAAACCCAAACTGTGTGCAGAGAGATTTTCAACAGTGTGAAGGAAGGAGAGAATCGATCGAGACTGTGTGCAGATTGACGAGTAAGAGAAGAAGAGAGAGAGAGANAAAACCAAACTGTGTGCAGAGAGATTTTCAACAGTGTGAAGGAAGGAGAGAATCGATCGAGACTGTGTGCAGATTGACGAGTAAGAGAAGAAGAGAGAGAGAGACCAAAACCAAAGAGCATGAGATGAGAGATGAATGCACCAATGGTAAATACTATCTAAAGAATATTCTACAACTTGAATGCGCAAACCAAAGGTGCTAACCTATTTCTCATGCCATATGAAGAGAACCTTTGAGGAGACTTGTGAAGCTCTACTCATGGCACTCTCTCTACTCAAAACAAATCCTCGATGGCCCCATATAATTTCAAGAAAAGCTACTGCTTTGTTGTATTTAAATGAATCTATGGACAAAGTTACATGAAATGATCGCAACAGGGGCTTGAAAACAGAGTCTGAATTGGATTNCCCCATAGAATTTCAAGAAAAGCTACTGCTTTGTTGTATTTAAATGAATCTATGGACAAAGTTACATGAAATGATCGCAACAGGGGCTTGAAAACAGAGTCTGAATTGGATTCATGTCTCTGCCGATCACTGGCTACTTTTCATGGACATTGCAAAGATATTTTATAAACACACTGAAATAGTTACAAAGTATTACTTTAATCTCTACTTGGGGTTCCTCAACGGTCCCATTTATTGCAGTTCTAATCGAGTAAAACAATCTAGTGAAAGTATATTACAAATGTTTCTCAAACTCTTTGGCATGAAGAAACCTCCCGCATTGCCCAATCAAGAAAATAGATATCAAATCTAAATAGAAAACAACTTGAAGGTTCAATTTCAGAGGTTATGTATATGTTAGGTGACATGGTTGATTAGTGGTCACGCCAACTCTAATACATAAACCCTAATTACCTTTTTTAAATTATACATAATTTTAAATTAATTATAATATATATATATTAATTTAAAAAAATTGTATCTAGATAGTTTAAGTGAATGGTTCAATTCTAGTAACTGACATCATGCTCTTGTGATCCCCTTTGTAATGTTTCATATGCTCTTGTGGATTCTCTTTATAATAAATGTGTTGATGCTGTAAATATTTAGAGAGTCTTAACAAGTGAAGGGCAGATATCTAAAGAGTTTTAAGAAATGCTCTATTACACTATACCTAATTCTTTGGAATCGCTGAAAAAAATGTATCTAAAGAGCTTTAACAAGTGAAGTGCACCATAAATCTAATGGAATATCTAGAGAGTTTTAACATGTGAAAAATACTATTTAGAGAGTTTTAACAAGTGTTCTATTAAACCATACCAAATTCTCTTAAATCTTTGAAAAAAATAGTATCATGAAAGTTTTAACAAGTGAAGGGCACCAAATATCTAGAGAGTTTTAACAAGTACTCTATTAAACCATACCTTATTCTCTGCAATTGTTAAAAAAAAGTAAAATCAGGGCTGATGCAAGCTAATGCTCATCACTTGTGATGCGTTTGTTGCAATGGAATTTTGCAAAAATAGAAATATGAACGTCAAAAAGCAATATTAGAGGTACCTACACAACTTTTTGNTGCAAACTAATGCTCATCACTTGTGATGCGTTTGTTGCAATGGAATTTTGCAAAAATAGAAATATGAACGTCAAAAAGCAATATTAGAGGTACCTACACAACTTTTTGGAATATGGTGTAAGAATATGAAACGTAGACAATCGGAATACTTTCTGGAATATATAATTTTTATTTATGGAAACTAAGTATAAATCCCAAAAAAACGAGGTTCTTTTAGGGTTGGTATGTTATTTTTCCCCAAAGANGAAATACTTTCTGGAATATATAATTTTTATTTATGGAAACTAAGTATAAATCCCAAAAAAACGAGGTTCTTTTAGGGTTGGTATGTTATTTTTCCCCAAAGATAATGAATATGTTTGCGTTGGTCCACGCGTTTGGTATGCAAATGGTGGAATTTTGTGAATATATATATAGTTGTAGATAACAGGTGTGTCTAGTGTAGCTTTATTTTTCCATTTTTATTTATGTTATATATATTTTTTTAAATTAAGGAAGTAAGTGACACCCTAAAATGACAAGGTCGAGCATTGGTACACGAACTCTTGGTCTTAACATAGTCAATGAATGATACTTTTTTAAGGATGTAGGTCTTTGTATCTTGTTGTGTGGGTTCTTTTCAGTTTTCTAAATAGGTGAGCCAACGAAAAGTTATAGCCAAATCTAATAGCCCACCTTTTGTGTTAAATTGGGGTCAGTCCATTTAAACTTAAATAAAAAATAGAAAAAAGATAATAGATTTAAATAAAAAATACATATTCAGAATTTACAGACAGAGTTACATAAGTGTGTGAATTTTCATTAGCACTAGACAAGTGTGTCATATGCGAAATCATGCACGAAATAGGATTAGTACAAAACATGTTTTTTGTCATAAGACATTCCAAACCTAAAACCAAGAAGCCAAGTCATCCACCACGTAGGTTGGAAAAAAGGTTCCCACAAAAATTCAAAATTTAAAGCAGCGCGTATGCATGATAAACATGCATGCGCATATTTTAAAAAATTAATGCATATGCACTAAAAGCACGATCATGCTTTTG
>LPNX010764806.1:0-68588 GCA_001517045.1 Pseudotsuga menziesii
TTCCAGTTTACTTTTTGTTTTATCGAACTGCTACTAAGGATTCCAGATTCCTTAGTAGGTGCTCATCAGCACAAGCTAGGGTGAAAACCCTAGCTACACTCACTGGGAATGTTAATTACCATTGGTGTCAGTGTAATTGAACACAGATGGCATGGAAAGGTTTAGCTCTGCAATGGCTCGGCTCTAGTGCTTATTATGCATAACAAACTGCTTGATGGGGAAGCTGAATCTTAACTCATCCTTCGGCATCCTTCAATCATCATTTGACATGAGGTCAAAGTCTAATCATATCCTTGAGTTGCTGTTTCCGATGCTTTCTTCATTAATTTCGGTGACTGGATTTTTGGGTTGTACTTGTCAGGCTAGTTATGGTATTTATTGCAAGGATGGATGATGGGATTAACAAGTATGCCACCCTATTCCTCATATTGTTTTGATTTAATGTCACGTAGCTATCACAGCTACTTGCATCCTTGTTAGAGATTCATTGTTTTAATGCTAGCCAGCCTGTCATTCTTGCTTTTTGCCTTATTTTGCCACGGCTTGCTTTGTCCCATGTTGTTCGCACTTTGTTTCCCTTGCTTTATGTTGTGTGATGACTTGGATTTTTGTACATTCTATTGCTCGTGCTTTTATGTTGGTTCTGTCACAATCCTACAACATAGTAGGTTACATCTTTTGGCCTTTTTTCTTATACATGTCGTAGTATGGTTTCAGGAAACTGTCATTCACCATACTTGTGACATGGGTACCATCTAATCTTCTGGGTTATCCTACGTCCATATCAATAATGTGTGCGATCCTATATGGCCCTAGCCATTATGTCTTCCACTGGCCTAGTTGCTTGAATACTCTGCTGTCATATTGTAGGACAAGTCTTCCTTCTTTAGATGGCTTCACCCTAATATATTGATCATGTCGTGCCGGTTGCCGCTACTGACTTGGTTTAGTCTATAGTCGCAAGGCTATTTTCATCCCCTCGAAATCTCCCACTATTCCCCTCGTTCCTGAGTAGTTGGTAGGGGATAGGGTCTGGTAATCCTAGAGGATATCGACGATTTTTGCAGCTGCTTCAGTATGCAAATAATTTTCGACATTGGTGAGGTTTGGTTTTGTTACCACCTAAGTTGTACTTAGTGGTTTTTATCAAGTGAGCCTGATGAACCGGACAGGGCTAACTTGTTCGGACTTCAAAAAGACCTTTGGAAGTACTTCTGGGAAGTGCTTGTTGTACTATACCACATGTTCATACCCCATGAGGGAATTGTAATAAATGTTCTAGCATGATAGTGTCTGTAAAAGACTCGGTATCTTAGACTTTATTTGTCAATCCGATCATTCCAGGGTGTTTTTTCCCTTGGTTATTATTGGTTGTTGAACAAATGACTGATAATTTCTGAGTTTTTCACTCCATACCTCCAAAGTTGGGGTGGTCGGCTTGGCATTTAGGCCTATTGAGGTTATTAGAGTCTATGTGTCAATGTATAAACATGCTAGACATCATTTTTGAGTCATATGAACATGTCTAAGTCCCCCTAGGTGTTTTTCATTTTTTCAATTTTTCAGTTTTTTCAGTGTTTTTTATTAAAATTTAATTTTTCCAAAACTTAGGCTATTTTTTAATAGTTTAATTGGAAAAATTGATTTTGTAATAAAAGTGGGCCAAATAATCAGTTTCAGTCATGTAGGTGCTCATTTTCAAACTAAGAGCACCATGTAAACCCATGGACCCACTGTTTCCTAGTTTTGAGTGATTTTCCATCACTGAGATCAGAAAGCCCCAAAAATCAATTATTGATTATTTTAATTAATAAATTGATGAATAATGGAGCAAATCCAAAATCATAAATCAATGGATTCTCAGCCGATTTGATTGAAATGAGTCAGATCTGAAGCAGATTGACTGGATCTGACAAATCCTTGACTAAAGGAGGTGATCAAATCAGATCCAGAGTTGATCTTGAGCATCCTTTATGAGGAATTTCGCCCTCCCTCTCTCCTCAACACGTTTTTGGCTCAACTGGATGATTTTTGGTGGATTCTTCAGTCAACAGGTTGAGGTGTCAGTCAGATCAGCCCCCCGATTGACAGTTGCACTCAGTGAGACTCATATCTGGCTCAGCTAGACACAGATCAGGCATTGATGGACTCTCCATCAGTTTATTTCACTTGATTCCATGAGTAATTGCCCCCCCCTGGGCTAGATGGCCTGCAAATTGTATATATCCAGGCATAGCCTCCTCTTCCAAGCTAGTTAGAAATGGGATTGAGGTGCTGCTGCTATTGTATTGTTGTAATTCTTCATTTGAAATAAAGAAAAGCTTTGGAGGCAATACGGTGTGGTGACATTACATGTGTGGATGATTATTGCCATTGTTTTACTGAGGTAACCTGTATCTATGGTCATTTTTTGCTAATTTCTTGTAGATCTGTGGTTAAGATTGGTAATTAGCTTATTACAATCTTGATAGGAAAGGTGTTGTTCAATAAGTTTATTGACTGTCACTCTCCTTTGATGCATGTTTAGAGATCTAGATTTAGCATGTCCTATAAGCTTATATGCATGTTATCTTGAATCTCTTTGTATGTACTAATTGGATCTCACAAGTTTCTTGGCAAGTTCTTTGATTTCAGCTGAGTTGCAGGTTCATACTTTGGAGAGGATGCTGATCTAGTTTGCTTATTCATTCTCTTCAAAACATTTCAAAGGCATATTCCCTCGGCATTCCATCTGAAAGCTCTACTGTGGATCTTCAAGAAAACCAACACTCTTTCTCTCTCTTCTTCCTTTAAAAATTAATAAACTTTCCTCAAACTGGTTACTTGAAGGTTTCTTTTTAAGTCTGATATATCTCATAAAGAAAAGCATACATATATCTAATTAGCAAGATCCCTTCAAATTTCTAGATCTTAGTTTCATTGTGCACATAAAGTTCAATTTCAAGAGATCTAGCTAAAATTGCCTTAGTTTCGCAAGTAGTTTATTGAAAAATTCATAGCTTGCTGTTAAGGTAGTTTCATTTGCTGTTAAATAATTTCAATATTCTGAAATATTAGTGCTTTTAATTGGCTGCACAAACAGCAAGCCAATATCCCAAGGAAAGCTTGCTTCCCTTGGTTCCTTTTTCGTCGGTTTAGCTAGTTTAATTTCATAAATTTTTGAGATAAAGTACGCTGACCCAAAGGCACTCTTAAAGTGCTTTGGTGCATTTTTTTATTCTAATTCACTCACTTTCATTTAGCATTTCTGACAGAGAAGAAAGAAATCTGCTGTCCAAAGTGGCTTTTGGAGCGCTCAAATCCCCCAGGGGTCTCTCTTTTGTCACATAATTTGTAATTTTTTTGTATACACTGTAATATATTGGTTTTAGCCTGTATAAGGACCAAGAAAGCTCTGTTTTATCAGTGCTTTTATATTGTAACCTCTGTAATAAAATCATCCTTTGAATAGGCTCTTTCGAGCCCATTCCCCATCCCCCCTGGGGGGATTCACGTCGGTGCCATTTTCGTCTTTTTCTGCTTATTTCCTTTTACTAGAATTGATCTGATTTGCAGGGTAGTATATTTGATCTTGTTGTTAATTCCATATTCCATATCTTATTTTCAAAATTAATCATAATACTTACCCCACGATTTCCCGAGTGACCCGCAAGGGGAAACAGATTCGTGGTAGGATTAATCAGAAAACCAGATTTGTGTAGTTGTGTTATTTTCTCATATTTTGTTTATCAGCATTTTAAAATTAACCCCTCCTTGATTCCCCGATTGAGATCCACTTGGATCGAAAGAGGTTCTTGGAGGCTTTTCTTTTGAGCAAGAACACATCTTTTAAAACTTATTAAAATTTACAAGACTCCAGTGTGTATGCTCTGCACTTGGCTGCGGTTTGTCCGATCAGTCAAGCTGTATTAAAAGCACTTGGGTGACTAGCATAATTAGGACTCACCTTCCCCAATTAACAAACCATCAAGTGAAAATCCAACACCTTGATCAAACCTTTACGGTGGCAAAATACCCAAAGGAAGCGGGAACCTACTGAAAAGTGACCTCGGGGCGCTGATCTCTGTCACACCCTAATGGGTGCGTTACGAACACAACCCCATAGATCCATTTCATCCCACATATTCCTTGCGGGTAGCTGTATAGGCTTTGTTTTGGACATACTCCAAGTACTCTCGGGTATATCTGGAGTCCCCCTTTAGCCTAATTTAATCAATTCATACTTCAATTTTAACTTAAAACATACCAAGATGCAATCGCAAAAAATTCACTCCAAACACATGCAAGCACACTGATCTCTTTGATTTGACTCCATTATTAAGGCACTGGTCATTTTTGCTTCATATATATATTGTTTATCAGCGTTGTGCTTTCGTGTGTTATCTTTGTATCTTGTCATCTTTAATTGTTTATAGTTAAAATATTCAAACTCCTAAATAACTAATTCAGTTTAACATCACCCCACTAAGAATTCATCCTTAGTAACTTAATAGGGTCTACCCCCCTTGGCTTCGTTAGGAGTTGAGCCTAAATGGAGGAGTCAAGAACAAGGTGACAGCCTTGACTTGAGACTTGCCCCCAAGGACACACCGAGTGGCTTGAAGATTTCTGCCACGTGATCCAGGTGTGTGAAAAGGTGGCAACAGGGTTCTTTGATGATCCAATACACACTTGTTTGATTTTTAGGGCTCAGGAAACTGAGCACTTATACTTCCTTCTTCCTTCTGAAACGCAGCCTTTGTTGGAGGGTGTTTGTCAACTATTACAACTGTATTTGCATCCTGTTGGGGTCCTTGTCACATCTCCTTAGATGTATAGCAGGTCTTAGGTGTCATATACAAGGTGTATGTGAAACTCTCATAGGTGGGTAATTCTCTTGACTCAGTCTCCACCCATCGCACAAACCTTGTAACTCTTGCACACATTCTCATAGAGACTTCATGTAATCTATTTTTACAATTCTCTCAAGCCTCTCCTGCATCAGATGTACATGAACTCGAGCATTTCCAGCTTAGATTTCCATCTGTTGTTGGACTGGTATAATATTCCTGCATCTCTGTAACATTGTAGATCTGGTCGAGATAATCATCCTGCCCCTCATTATATACAAGCTTGACTTATCTTTGTCCCTCAAATGGATCAATGGGTGATACTACCCTCATTTCCTCATCTTCAAATGAGAGAATCATTTTTTTGAAATTGATGATGGTCTGATTGTCTATGGCCCAGTCTATTCCCAGCAGCGCAAGGTAAGGGTTCATGCCATCTACAATTTTAATGACCTCAAAGTCTATAGATGTTCGCAATCCTTCAACATCAACAGTTACATTGCTTAGCCGACCAATGGGTAGGACGTTCACCTAATTGTAAAGTCACAGCTGGATAGGAGACCAGTCCAAGCGTGTCTTGCCCATACTTTCCCATGTTTGTCACGTCAAAATATTGACATCTGAGCCCAGATCTAAGATCATATAGTCCATGTCATAGTTACCTATCTACGCATTCATCCTCAATTCACGGTCAGTTTTACATTTATTTTTTACTTGGTTAACTCTCTTCTCTAGGTGCGGCTCTATAGAAATCTCATTTATCATTGCTTGAAGCTTTGAAATAGCATCTTTGTCTTGCATTAGTGTTAAACAACTGGACAAAAAGGTTCTTAGCTTACTAACCTTTGGTGGGGTGTTCTTCTGCAATATATGTTGGAATCATTCAGGCATGTCCCTGACTTCCGTAGAGGTTGATGGTACTTATGGTCTTATGAATTCCATTTGGACATCCCATAATATTTATTTATGTTTTTGGATAGCTAGTGTCTCCCTTTTCTACGCCGCTGGCCTCACTTGTGGCTACGGTTGTCCTTGCAGGTTATCTTGGTCTGCTCCAGTCGTCGTGCCTCCTCGAGTTGCGATGGAAATGTTCAGGTCTCACGGTTCAGCCACGATCATCTAAACATTGGAATTTTCATTTGGGTTCAGGTTTGGTGGAGGGTTAGGTATGACAATGGTCCTTGCTTGCCACTTTGCATTCAGCTGAGGGCATTGTTCAACAATATGGTCCCGTGCCTTACAATATGAACATGTTTTGGAAAGATCTAAACAATCTCTAGCAAAGTGGCCTAGTTGTATGAAGTTATAACATGTAACTTGACCTCTTCCCCTACCAAATACTCCTTCTCCTCCATCTCGTCCTCTGAAGTTTCTGCTAGCCCTTCCTTGCGGATGTAGTTGTTGTGGTGGGTAGTGGTTCTGCTGGTAGTGTTGCTGATAGGGGTTTTGCTGCGTGTATGGCTACTAAAGCACGTACTGTGGTTGATACTGATTAGGTGGGAAATGTGTAGGTTGATACAAGGCTTGCACCTATTTAGTCTGAGCGAACCCCTCATTTTTCATTAATTACGTGTTGAATTTCTTTTCATTCAAGAGATGGTATTCTCTACAGTCTTTTTCATCATGTCCTACTGATTTACAAAATTTATAGAATAGGTTTGCAGGGGTACTTACAACTTTTTGCAAATATAAACATTTTTCGTCGTGGTGGCCTCTTGACTAGCATATACGACACCATGGTATCCCATGGCCATTTAATGGGTTAGGTGCACCTGACACGACATAGTTCAGGAAGGTCGGACAATTATCCTCAGTGTGTCCATCTGTCCTACATTTTGTGCACCACAAGTCTTCTTGTGCTTCTTTACCCTTCTTGATATATTGAAGTTGTATCGTGTTGGCCCAGGAAAGGGGCATAAGAAGGAAATTCATGTGCGTAGCCAAGGAAAATGTGTCGTGCACGCAATAGAAGCAAAGGAAGAGTGCAAAGGATGAAAATGGCTCGCGAAGGTAGAACAAAGAAGTGCGCAGCAAAGGAAAGGAAAGCACGGATGCATGCAAGGGGAAAACGGTCGGAAAGCGACAGGGTGGTCGTGGGTTCAGAAGTCAGCTTAAGTCAGTGGATTCCACATGAGTAAAAGCATGCTATAAGTAAGGCCATTATTGCCTCGTGTCGAGTCATGATCACCATATCAGTAACCAGAGGGGCGGCTGATGGTGATGGCTAACAAAATGTCGGGATGTAGTTGGCCCTGCGTGGCCATGTAAATTAGTATAAATAGGAAGGATGCAACGGTTAGAGGGTTGGTTAGTTGGTATGTAAGGTTTTCATTGATCTTTGTTCAATTTTTAGTAGTAGTTATTCAGCGGTAATCCACGAAAGGGGATGCCGATTATGTCGTAATGTCATAGTGATCAAAAGAGGGTAGACTCAGGAAGAGTATGGTAGCATTAGAGGGGTTGTTGAGCCATAGATATAACTGTAGTGGGATCAGACCGCTAGGAGTAGGAGTAGAGTAGAAGAGAAAACCATAGAGCATGAGAACTATGATTATGAACTTAAAGACATATCTTAAGATCAGTCTGCATCCCACAAACTGCAAGGTGCTATATCCTTTTTCATGCCAGATGAAGAGCACCTTGGTGGTTTTTCCCAGATGGGTTTCCATGTTATTTCTTGTGTCCAAATGAATGATTAATGTGGTGAATGTTTATGTGATTGATTAATAGTCGCTTCTCATATAATGTTAAATATGGTTCAGTTTCTGTTAGTTTCTTGCAATTGGTAGATGGATGAACAGGATGTGTTGCTGAATTGAAACTGTATAAATATATATCATTCTATATAATTCATGTTATGAACCCTGACTTAAGTCATAGAGCCAATTGGTGTGAGTCAAATGCGCCACATGAGTTGCACCAGCTGCGAGGGTGAAAGGAAGTTCAAGTCGTCCACGATGACATACAGTTGTGCTCATTCCCACATAACCAACTCCTCCGTCTAGCTGCCCTGCTGCCTTCTTTGATCTCCTTAGTTGTGAGCCAAGGGACTATACTTCCCTGACAATCGCAAAAACATGGTTCTGGTAGTTACCCATCTATGAGATATCTTGGGTGAGACTGCCCCTGCTTCGCAAGTGTTTCCGATTGGGCTTGCTATATCAGACTGGTATCTCGAGTAGTTTTTGGATCAGCAGGCTATGCAGAACATGGGTTTCGAAAGTGGGGAAAAGTGGCCAACAAATGGTTTCATTTCCAGGACCTCTTGATTAAATCAGGGAGATGGTGTGGCACCCAATGAAGGAGGAGATAGAAGACTGGCTGGATGCTAAAACAGTGGTGTTTGCACAAGAAGAAAGTGCAGGAACATGATTCAACATAGAAATATGGTTAGATGATTATATATACTCTAATATTCATGAGATCTTCTTTGTTGAGTTCCCTATTCTACTACATGAATGGTTGGTAGTATTGGCATCTAAATGGACCAACTACCAGATAAGGGAGATTACCGATTGGAGCGACCAATTGTTTCAAAAGGTAACCAGTGTAAGTAACATTGTCTCAAAAGCTGTTGATTTTTGGGTTGACAATATATTGCAATAGATACCATAACTTCATATAGTGAAGCTGAATGAGATTTCTCCCAAGGGCCACGAACGAGATACTTATTGAGCATAAGTACATGGATAAAACTACTTGCTTATGAGAAGGGTCTTTTGCACTTGGATAGTTGAACCGTGTGTCTAGGAAGGGGCTATGTCGCTAACAAGTAGGTAAGAACATGGGGAGGAGTACGTGGAGATGTTCCTCAGAAGAACAGAACCTGAACTCAAGGTTGGAGTCCTAAGGAGTGGGAGAAGATTTAGATTAGGAAAGAGAAGGAAAACCAAAAGGGGCCAATGGAATCCTAGCTTGTTCAAAAGAAGTGAACATGAACTTCGGTCATGCGAAGATGAAGGGTATTGCGATGATGAGGAGGAATATAGGCTGATCTCAAAAGGACCCGAAGATCCAGATAGCTCTGATGAGACCTCAAGTTCACAGCACAATTATATAACACCAACTATATCTCCTAAGATGAGGTCTAGATTCTCATCCCTTGAAAGGACCTCTAACTTGGATAACACTAGTCCTAAAATTACTGCGCCAGAAGGTGCAACTCAGTTGAACCCTGCCCCAAAAAACCTGAATGCCAACCCAATGGCTATGACAGACCTCTAGTTACCTAAATTTAATGGAAATGGAATGGAAGACCCTGAATAACATTGGTTCCTATGTGAAGCTGTGTGGATGGTATGTTTGGTCCATGGCGTTGACGTCAAGAAAGCGCAGATGACTACGACCTTAAGAGCTCATGCCCTGGATTGGTTCATGAAATTTTGTGCAGTCCTAGCTAGAACACTATAGAAGAACCTCAAGGAAATCCAAGCTGCAATGAAATTAGATTTAAGAAAACCCAAATCAAAGTCACAATGTATTACTGATATTAAGGAGATTAAACAAGCTCTAGCAGAAACTGTGTGGGATTTTGATCAAAGATCGAAGATGTTGATGGCTAAGGTAAGATTCCAAATGTCTGATGTACAACATAAGGAATGGTTTATTGCTGCTCTGCTACCACAAATATGAGGGTCGTTGATGTAGCAAAAGATTGAGTCGCAAACAGAAGCATTGGAGCTCGTAATGAAGCTAGAGGCCTCTTCTATTATTGAATGTGCCGCCAGAATGGTACAGATTTAGTCACAGCTAGAAAAACTCACACTACAACTTTAGGATATCAAGAAGGGAAAAGAAGGACAAGAGGACTTGTGGAAGATGTAGAACAGATGGACACACCAAGGACAATTGTCCGACCTTCATGAATTATGTTGCATCTGGTGCAGCTAACCCATTAAATGGGAAAGGGCTACCCTAGTGTCGTATATGCCAGTCAAGAGGTAACCGTGACGAGGAATGTGTGTATTTGTAGAAGGTTGTAAGTACCCCTACAAACTTATTTTGTAAATTTTGCAGATCCATAGGACATGATGAAAAATACTATAGAGCATACCATCTCTTGAAACAGAAAACAGTTGATACATACTTAATAAAAAATGAGGGTTTTCCTCAGGTTGAATAGGTGCAAGCCTTGTACCAACTTGCATAGTTCCCAGCTAATCAATATCAACAACTATATGTGCTTCAGCAGGCATACATACAGCAAAACCCCTATCATCAAAACTACCAACAGAACTAGTACCCATAGCAGCAATTACACCCTTAGGGAAAGGGTGGCGGAAACTTTAGAGGACAAGGTGGTGTAGGAGGATTTGGTAGGGGGAGGGGTCTAGTTACATGCTATAACTATGGAAAAGTAGGTCACTTTTAAAGAGATTATTTGGAGCCTACAAGGACATGCTCATATTGCAAGGGTCAAGACCATAATGTTGAACAATGTCCTCAGTTGATCGCAAAGTGGCAAGCAAGAACTGTTGCCACACCCAACCCCCCACCAAACCTGAACCCGAATGCAAATGTGAATTTTCAGATGATCATGGCTAAATCACGAGACTTGAACATTACTACCATAACAAGAGGAGGTGCAACGACTGGAGTAGAGAAAGAGAACCCACAAGAACAAACACAGTCGCAAGTGAGGTCGGCGGCGCAGAAAAAAGAATTATTGACTGGACCGAAGTAGAAAGAAGTATTATGGGATGTGTAATCAAACTTCATAAGCCCTGAGGTACCATCAACTTCAACAGAAGTCAAGGACATGCTGGAACAATTCTAGCACCTGTTGCAGAAGAAAGCTTCAACTAAGGTTAGTAAGCTGAGACCTATTCTATCAAGTTGTTTGATGCTAATCCAAGATAAAGATGCTATTGTAGAGCTACAAGCAATAATAGATGATATCCCTGTAGTACCACACATTGAGAATAAGTTTAACCAAGTACGATGAAAATGTAAGACTGGTCAGGAATTGAGAATGAATACGTAGATAGGTGATTATGACGTGGACTGTATCATTTTAGATCTGGAGTCAGATGTCAATATCCTAACACACCATACTTGGAAAAGCATGGGTAAGCTGCACTTGGACTGGTCTCCTATCCAACTACATCTTTCCAATTAGGCGAAGGTACTGCCCATTGGACGATTGAGCAATGTCATTGTCGATGTTGAAGGATTGTGCACATATGTAGACTTTGAGGTCAACATTGTAGATGATACAAATCCTTACCCTGCACTACTAGGGATAGATTGGGCTATAGACAATCAAACAATTATAAATTTCAAGAAAAGGATCCTCTCCTTTGAAGATGAGGAAATGAGAGTAGTATCGCCCATTGATCCATTTAAGGGGAAAATATATGTTGAACCTGTTTATAATGAGGGGCAGGTCGACTGTCTCGATCAAATCTACAATGTTACAGCTATGCATGAAGATCATATCAGTCTGACGGTAGATGGGAACCTAAGATGGAAGTGCATGAGTTCATGTATGTCTGACTCATGAGAGGCTTTAGAGAATTGGCAAAATAGGTTACATGAAGTCTCCATGAGAAGGTGTGCAAGAGTCACAAGCTTTGTGAGAAGGGTGGAGACTAAGTCAAAGTAGTTACCCACCTATGAGAGTTTCATATACACTTTGGATATGGAACCCAAGACCTGCGATAACTCTGTGTAGCTGTGACAAAGAACCCAGCAGGTCGAGCATACAGTCCTAAATGCTGAAAAACACCCTATAATTCATAATACAATCCATCAAGACAAGGGGGGTATGTTCGAGAACATCAACAAAGCTAATGCTCACCAACACAGTGCAACTACTCGGCAAGACAAACTACCCAGGGACGTAAAAGATAGCCCGACTAACTACAGTGGGCCAAAAACAGTGGAACTAAGTAAAGATTACAGAGTAATACAAAAGCACCTGTGGGATGAAGCAGTTGTACAAATCGCAGATCTCCTGAAGGAATACCAGACCCTCTTCCCTCTAAATAGAACATAAAGAAAGGGAATGGTGGAATACTTAGAGAGGATGAAGATACCTTTGCGATTCCAGACTAAGCCAACTCAACAACAACTAATGGCACGACATTATCAATATATCAGGGTGAAGCCATCCATAGAAAGAAGACTTATCCTACATTATGACAACAGAGTCTTTGCACACCCTCACAAGATGAAGGAAACTTGGATAAGGCCATATACCATCACACAAGCTATGGGTATGGGAACAACGCAAATTCAAAAAAGTCGATGGTACCCACGTCGTGAATTTGGTAATTGGCAGTTTCCTGAAAACTTACTCTGACACGTGTAAAAAAAATGGCCAAAAGACGTAAACTATTCTGTTGCAGGATTGAGACAGAACCAACATAAATCATGAGAAATAAACCACCCAGTAGTCACATCATCACATATACCCAAGTGTACGACGTAAATTCTGCAAGCGGCAAGACAACTAGGAGCCAAACAATGCAAAAAGAAAGAATGACAGGCTGGCTAGCATTAACCATCAGATCCATGCAAAAAGATTTGTATGATTGGGTCACTTGCGTGGCATTAAATCAATGCAGTACGAGGAGCAAGGTGGCGTATTGTTAGCTCTCATCAACCGTCTCAGCACTAATTTCCATTACTAGTCTGACAAGTATAGCCCGAAAGGTCAACTACAGAAATTAATGGAGAAAGCATTGGAAAAGGAAACCTGAGAGCGTGATTAGACCTTAAGCTTCTGTCAAATGATGATTGAAGGACATTGTCCAATATCTAAAATATTCCTTTCCCCATCAAGACAATTTTATGTTACGCATTGAGAGCACCGGAGCCGAGCTATTGCAGACCTGCATCCTGTCACCTATTTTACATCCGGTTTAAGCCCATGGTAATTAACATTCCCAATGAGAGTGAGGCTTCATACACCACTGTCATCTTTGGATGCCCCATTGATGAGGAATTAGAAACACAGTGAGCCATAGACCCGCAGTTGTAGTAGTCACTAGAGACCGATGCAATGGAAAGAACAAGTAAGCCACACACAATTCCAACCCTTGGTTCGTTTCCTATGCCGAACCCAGTCCAAGAAATACCAGTTATTCCAGGTGAGTAATCTGCATGACCACAACCGAGACAAAAGAAACATAAAGTTCCAGACACTCCAGGTGAGTGAGGAAAGACACTTGCTGCTAACTAGGGAACTGATGATGAATATGAAGAACTGCTACCATAGGCAGATCCACAGAGAGAATGGGCTGACCCAAACTTTCTAGCTTACATTAGACCAAGAAGACTTGCCACAGTGCACACAGATCTCCCAGCGAAATCGGTGACCTCTTTGATAGCACCGCAAATCCCTGTCGACATACCTTTACTGAAGGACATCCTCCCCACATTAGTTGTTTTGAAAATCTAGGGCTGCGACACTTGGCAGCAAGAGGGATTGCAAATAATAGATTGCATGGACATAATACCGGAAGCTGAATCTGTTGTCAAGGTAATCAAACCAAAGGAGTGGGCTTAGGGACTAGCCACTTCAGGCCTAACAAAAATAATGTTCATGCCTCATTTCGGCCATAGCATATAGGTCAGTACATATGTAAAGCAGTTATTGGTCTACGTTCATAGAGGGTACTTATGGATGGATTAGCCATACCCAATTACTGCTGAACTAATAGAGAGAATTACATGGCTCCCAAGCGAAGGAAAAGACCCTCTGCCTTACCTCGCTAAGCATAATACTTGGGACATTAAGAAGAAGTACAACCTTCAGTGCACAGGATAGGGATACTTAATTGGGCCCATTCACGACAAAAGTGTCCAGGTTGCTGTAAAAATATTATCTTGTAAAATATTTCAGAAAGTGGTACCGACACAATGTTTCGCAGGGGTAATAGAAATTGCAGATTTATGTGCATGAGGACAAAAATTCAACTAGTCGTGGCACTTTCTAAACTCCCTATTCGAATATGTGATGCTAGTGCAACAAAAGGAAGGTCATAAATTCTACTATTCCTAGCTGCTAATTTTGGTTTCCTTCACTTTCTGGGCTGACCCCCTGAACTATGTACAAATGGATGTTCCGATATCTTGTTTGGGGGAAAAATATCAGAATCTATGGGAAGAAAAGGCTGAAAACAAGCACCAACAGGATATCAATGTGGTATTCTTCTTGCATGCAGAGGCACTACGATAGGTTGTTCGAAAAACCCATAGGATCCACACCACAATTGTGCAAAGGTATGCTTCTTTCATCAAATTTAAAGTTGATATACATAATATAAATTTGTTGCCTATAAAAGGTCCACCTCAACAAATACATCAAGCCAAATTCATAGTAACCAACGATTATGTGGATGCAATTGTCAAGCTCTTACTGGAGGAATGGAACGACCCACTTGCAAAACCACTTCCTGAAGAGAATAATGTAGAAGAACCACCAATTCACCAAGTTCATGGTGAAGAGAAAGAAGATGATGATACCCAAGGGGATCCATCACAAGAAAACTTGGACCACCATCCTTCTGCGCAGCCACATGCTGAAGAACAGACGTAGACCCATGTGTAGCTTGAGGAAGCTCAATAATCATGGAAGAAGCAGAAAGTAGACAGAATAGAAAACACCACCACCTTAACGGAGGATGAGTTACAAGAACTTTCCAACGCTGTGGTGAAAGTTGTGCAAGGTAACCTTGGTGGCATAAGGGTCAGCAAGATAGCATCACTGCCCAAGTCCAGACCCACCTCAATCAGTTAACAACAACTATCAATTAGGTCAAGCACACGATGGACACCAAAGCATATCGCATTAATCCTAACATACCATTGCTCATACCGCCATGGGAACCACCATTCAAGGTACTCATTCATAGGCAAGTAATTAACGTGAAGGAAGAGACAACTGCAAATACTAATAATAGCACCGCCAAGATAGACTTCTCCAAGTTGCTCTTGGATGAGATCTATCTCATCCAGTAGACAGCTACAGCTGAACTCCGACTAAGGCAAAATGTTGTTGCTCACTAGGAAGCAACACAGAAAAATAAGGCCAAGTTGTGCAAGGCCCTGTTGCAAGGGAAAGATCAGGAATTGTAGGAGGGCACCAACATCGTAGTCGAGAAGATGCAAGACATATTGTACCAGGAGAAAATTCGTGTCATGTTGGCAGATACTATTAAGAATGTCGTTGCAGCATTCCCACTAGAGGCTGGGAAAGCTAATGAAGACTCCTTGGCTAAAGTGGCCAGGATTGCGAAGATCACACAAGATCTTTAGCACCAAGTAGAAGATCTGCAAGCCCAACAGATACAAAGCACACCCCTAGAGGTTCTAGAAGAAAGAAGAATAGCAGTGGTTGAAGCTGCTACAAAAATTAAAGGCGGAGAAGAAATCTACGCAAAGGCCATAGACAATGTTGCGACCATTTGGGAAACATTGTTCAAGGATGGCGCAATTGACAAAATAAGGCAGTGCATTCATGAGACAGATGAGTGCATCACTGCCATGAAGGTGGACATGCAAAAAATTCTCCTCCAGCAAAGGGTCACTAAGCATGCAGAGATCAAAACTCTCCAGCAGGAATTCCAGACCCTTCGCAAGCAGGAGAAAGCTAGGGAAGCCAAGGTTGAGTAATTCTAGGCAGAGGTGGAAAATATCACAGACCATATTCAGCTGATGCAGTAGAAGCTTCAAGACATATTGCAATCGATAGAGAAAGACTGGTTGGATCATGTACAGTCCGACCAAGTGGAACAATTGGTCGCACAAGTAGAGGAAGCCGTGGCGGAAGTTGCTAAAATAGAATCCATGGTGCAGGAATTCCAAGGCAAGGTTTGTGCTACTACGTAAACAGACCCAGAACCAACAAGTTCGAAATAATGTACACAAATGCAACTAAGGAACTTGGCTGAAAAAAAGAAAATTAAGGTTTGAATTTTGGAGGCAACCATAGCACCATGCGTGCGTAGCAAGCTGGTAGAACTTAAGGAAAATGTTGTGCAGATATGATGAGACACATTACAACTGCTGCCAAAACCAATTATTAAGCAAGTGATGGCAAATCCAAGACATCTGGAACGTGCTGACAGACCATTCAATGCATCAAGAGTCGGTGGTGATTTGGTGCTTGGACCAGGATAACACCACAGCCAGATCAAGTGTGGATAAATCGGTTACCATGACCGTCCAGCCCATCCGCATGGGCTCACGACTTTTACTACCCAAAAGTGGCGACGTCGGTAATCATAGCATATCTAAGAAGGAAATCTGGTACACAACATGAGCGTCTTGTCTTCATAATGCCACTGGATAAACCCGCACGAAAGAAGACCCGATGCTCTTCCTATAATATCGGGGTTCACTTGCACTAAGCAGACATCACTATGTTATGCTTCTCACCCACCAGTTATAGTTACAAATGAATTGGAGAGTCTCCTGCCAAGAAGTCTTGAGGGCTAAGTCCGTTGCTGCAGATTTCAGTCTGTTGGGTGTATCCAGATATAGCAAGAAGAAAGATGGTGATAGTCACCCAGTGGCTTCAACCCATTAATAAGCCTTCGACAAAGTCATCCTTTGCTACTAGAAGATCAGTAGAGTAGCGGCCCTATCGGTGGCACGAGAGAGGGCTCCTGTAGGGACCAGAGACTAGACCCATTTTGACAAGATCTGTGGGCTTTGGTCCACATTCTCTACAGTCTTTCACAAATTCTGCAAGCTTGGAAGACGATCGCAGCATCCACCCCTTCAGGAGGGATCTTCAGCTCTTAGTAGGCTGTGATGAGTCCAACGGGAAAGAGTCGGCTTGAACTCTATGCTGCTCAGGTGAAATTTGTCAAAGTTTGGAAAATCACTCACCTCCACCACCCAGGATAGCAAGACTTGTCCAGTTTTCAATATGGACAAGTCTTCAAAGTTCATATATATGGCAAAGAGGGTGGTGAAGATAGCGTTGCAGAAGAGAGAAACTTGAAGAAGCGCAGCAAGAGAACAAGCCGCAGCAACTACGTATCAACTCTTCAGAGCATGAGAATGGTGGAAGGACCAAGGACACATGGATCGTTGTTTCAGAATGGGACACTAAGCACCCTTGGTGAAATTGGAGGTGGACTATGATAGGATGATGCAAGAGTCCCAGAGCAAATACAACATTCCTCTTCACAGGGATATTGGTCTTAATAAGAAGCACATAAGCTTACCTTGTCAGCTCATGCAAATTCTGCAATCAAATCCCCCATTACCCATCCTCGAAAATAGTGCTGTGAAACAAGCCATGTCAGTTTCCTTATCTCCGCTGCAGTAAAGATAACAATTTGTAGACAGATTCTGAGAGTTCAGATAGAAATATCGAGGTTGCAATGATAAGGGCGATGCTAGGATTTAAGATAAAGCTAAAAGGTCAACAAAGCAGAAGGGACCTGATACAAGCTATGGTAGCAGTAAACCTTCTGTGATTGAGTCTGTTGATTTACTTCAAGCGATTCCAAATGTGAAGAGGGGTTGGATTAAAGACAATAGGAAGAGAGAAACACAAGAACCTATCAAAAAGTTTCCTTGGAAAAAAAAGGGAGCAAGGAGCGGACTGCGCAAGTTAAGATGCAGCCAAAGTAAAAATAAATAAAAATCTCTATAGTTTTTCAAAACGATACCACGTAGATTGGGCCACTCATATGTCCCTTTCTTAGTGGCTTAGGTCGAGCCATAGGTGAGTGTTGGGGGCCTGTTGTCCCGGGAAAGGGGCATAAGAAGGAACTTCGCGTGTGCATCCAAGGAAAATGCATCGCGAGTGCGATAGAAGCAAAGGAAGAGCACAAAGGATGAAAAGGGCACACGAAGGCAGAACAAAGAAGTGCGTGGTAAAGGAAAGGCACGCACATACACGCACAAGGGGAAAATGGCTGAAAATTGATAGGACAGTCATGGGTGCAGAAGTCAGCTTAAGTCGGCAGATGCCACATGAGTGAAAGCACACTGTAAGTAAGGCCGTTAGTTCTTCATGTCGAGTCATGATCACCACAGCTGTAACTAGAGGGGCGGCTGATGGTGACGACTAACAAACTGCCAATATACAGTTGGCCCTGTGTGGCCATGTAAATTAGTATAAACAGAAAGGATGCAATGGTTAGAGGGTTGGTCAGTTGGTCTATAAGGTTTTCATTGATCTTTGTTGAGTTTTCAGTAGTAGTTATTTAGCGGTAATCCATGAAAGGGGATGTCGATTATGTCGTAATGTCATAGTGATCAGAAGAGGGTAGACTCAGGAGGAGTATGGTAGCATTAGAGGGGTTGTTGAGCCGCAGATATAACTGCAGTGGGAGAAGACAGCTAGGAGTAGGAGTAGAGTATAAGAGCAAACCAAAGAGCATGAGAACTATGAGTCTGAACTGAAAGACATATCTCAAGATCAGTCTACATCCCACAGACTGCAAGGTGCTATATCCTTTCTCATGCCAGATGAAGAGCACCTTGGTGGTTTTTCCTAGATGGGTTTCCATGTTATTTCTTGTGTCCAAATGAATGATTAATGTGGTGAATATTTATGTGATTGATTGAAATACGCTTCCAGTATAATGTTAAATATGGTTCAATTTCTATTAGTTTCTTGCAATTGGTAGATGGATGAACAAGATGTCTTACTGAATTGAAACTGTATAAATATATATCATTCTGTATAATTCCTATTATGAACCAAGACTTAAATCATAGAGCTGATTGATGTGATTCAACTGCGTTGCACAAGTTGCGCCAAATGCAAGGGGGAAAGGAAAGTCAGGTCATGCATGATGACATATAGTTGTGCTCATTCATGCAGAACCGACTCCTTCATCCATCTTCCCTGCTGCCTTCATTGAGCTCCTTGGTTGCAAGCCAAGGGAATATAATTTCCCGACAATCACGAAAACATGGTTCTGGTGGTTACCCATCTATGAGATATCTCGGGTGAGACTCCACCTGCTTCGCAGGTGTTGCCGATGGGGCTTGCTCTATCGGGCCGATATCTCAAGTAGTTGTTAGACCGACGGGCTACATAGAACCTGTGTTGTGCAAGTGGGGAAAAGTGGCCAACATATCGTTAGGATGGCTAGCTGCAACTGGATCTACACCATTCCGGTGGCACCGTCACCAATGGGCGAGACCTCTAACTTCATTGTGAGCTCTAGTGCTTCTATCTGGGATTCAATATTCTACTGCATCAGCGACCCTCAGATTTACAGTAGCAGCATAGCAATAAACCATTCTTTATGCTGTACATCAGACATTTGGAAGCTTGCTTTGGACATTAGTGTTTTAAACCGTTGGTCAAAATCCCATACCGTTTTCTCTAGATCTTGTTTGATTTCTTTGATTTCGGTAATACACTATGACTCCGATTTAGGTTTCCTAAACTCAAATATAATTGTAGCTCAGATCTCCTCAAGGGTCTTCTGCGGTGTTCCAGATGGTGCAGCACAGAAATTCATGAACTAGTCTCGCACGTGACCCCTCAAGGTCGTGATGATTTGTGCATTCTTTATGTCTGCACTATGGACTAAACGTACCATCCAAACAACTTCACAAAGGAACCAATGTTGTTTGTGGTCTTCCATTCCATTTCCATTAAATGTAGGTAACCAGATGTCTATCACAGCCATTGAGTTGGTGTTAGGATCTTCCAGGATAGGATTCAAAGGGGGTGTACCTCCTTACGCACTAGTTCTAGGGCCAGTGCTATCTGTATTAGTGGTCCTTTCAAGGGATGAAACTCTAAATATTGTCTCAGGTGATATTGCTGGTGTTATGTAGTTGTGCTATGATCCCGATGTCTCCTCAAAATCCTCAAAATATTCAGGTCCTTTCGATATCGTTATGTAGTTCTCCTCTTCGTCACAAGACCCTTTGTGTTCACATGAATGAAGTTCATGTTCGCTTCCTATTGGCCGAATATACTGACCATGGCCAACTTACGGAAAGACAACCCACACACTCGACTTACTACAGTCTTGTGTATGTTTGGGATAACTATCTCTCACAGGATCAAGACCCTGCTGCCTATAAAATGTTCTCTCAAACTCAAGAGTCTCTTTAGGTGAAAGTGATAAATTGCACTAAAATAGAATCCTATGATAAATCAAAGAAATTCAACCTAATGACTAACTGATGCTGAAAAAACTAACATAAGCAAGGTATAGAAAAAATATTAGCTCCTAATCCTGTAATGACCTAAATGGAAATTAACTATCCCAAACTGGGAGCTTGAATTAATATTCTGATAACAGGTTTTATTATAAAAATAGATCTATAATCTTGCAATACAGAAAGAGATCTAAATCAACTTACAATAAAACAACATCTTATCATAAGTTAATTTGAACATGAAATAAAACTTGTAATCAAAATAGATTTAACACAGTATTGAAGCATGACAAGTACACTCAGGTACTAACGTAGAAATGAAACACAGTCAATTCACACAGTTAGTACTTCATATAAAACAATCTCATTATCAACTGAAGAAAAGAATCATGAAGAAGCTCATTTACTTTCCCATATAACAACTAATTATCCACACTTCAACACTATGTACTTTGTTCAGAATCCATTAACAAAAGTGCTTTCACATATAATATAATGATACATACATATGAAAAGGAAATTTAATGTAGGAAAAACAACATTAAGAAAGCATGATATAACTAACAGACTTAGCTAATGTCTTCAGAATCTCTGTAAAATATAGTAGTCCTCAGAAATAGTTCTAAAGGAATACAAGCATACAGAATACTATTAAGCACTGTAATGTATTTGTTCTTCACAAGTTCCAGGATTCCAACCACTGGCGGCAGCGTTTTCTGTTCTTTGGTTTACAAAAATCACTGAACATAAAAAATTACAGAACATTAAAGAAAGAAAGCTTCTCCAGTTCTGATAAGTGCTACCTCTCCCTAAAGCAATCTCGGCTATTGTTTAAATACTTCAATACAAACCAACAGAAAACTTAGAAGTGAACCGATTCTATGCTAGGCGCAACTAAAAAAACGTGTTCAAAGAACCTTCCAAATCTCTCAAATGGTTCACGTTTTTCAGGAGACTCCCCATGAGTCTAATAAAAGAGCCTGTTCTACACAAAACCCATATCTCATATTTTGTTATTTATTCTTTATTTGCCCGCAGTTTGCTACAGAAAATCATATCCTGGATAATGACGGGAATCCGACAATCTACTCTCCATTCTGGTTGATGAGTCGATCTCTTTATGCTGCGAATGCATAGTCAAAAAGAGCACAAATGTAGGATAGCATCCAGATTTACATCAACAACTCCTATAACACCTATAAATGTCAAACAAAATCTGTTAGCAACATGCAATTATGAACATATAGAAATGAATGAGATGTCTCAGGAATTTCTGGAATTAACACATCTCAAATAGGTTCGTGTATCTCACAAATCCTGCACTATTTTTGAAAATAGCCCGCGGTTAAGGGTAACGTGGCCCATTTTTGAAGTGGGTTTTGAACGGTTTTTCCATATTCAAAACGGTTTGTCCACAAATAGACCTAGAAATTTGCCTCTTTCGCTGGGTGCACGATCCAGTTTTTTTGTGATCTTTGATGGTTCTGTAGCTGCCTGCCTTTTTTTTTTGTTTGATGATAAACCAATGGCTTGAGAAATAAATTCTTCAGTCAACCTTAATTCAATGTCCCTGAACTCTCGACACTCAGGAGCAGCATGTAGATACTCATCACCAATAAGCTTGAACGTGGACACAAAAAATGATGAACTGCAGGGAAGTCAAGCAAGCGAGTTATTAAGAGTGATGTTTGCATGATGGAGGATTAACAGATGGCAACCTTCAAGCAATACCAGTACAAAAACCCTAACTTCACCATGACTTCAGTGTTGATTGCTATTTCATAATGTCGTGATGACGTAGACTAGCTCATAATTTTTAACACATGATCAAATGAAATCATAATAATGTGATCACCTAAGGATATAATCAATAACTTGGGATCAAGGTAATTATAAAGAAAATTGATCACGAAATAATTTATAATGTAACTAGACCAATGCCAAAAACTCTAAAAGTCATCTTAGACCCTCATGGTAAGCTTAAACACTAACTCATTTTAGGAATACAAATTTTGAAATAAGGATAAGTGTATAGTAATGTGTGGCATATGGAAATTATATTAAATACACTTTAAAACCTTATGAAAAACAAGATAATATAAACAATTCAGAAGTGATAAAGCTTTATTAGGTCTCCTATATGAACTAAACAGTAACAGTTATCACACCATGTATTAGCATGTTTGAATTAATAATCATAAATTCATTTGATTTTAAACATGCATGAGTGATAAGTGGAAATGCAAATATGAGCTACTAACTTCTGTAATTATAGTTTTCAAGATTATTAAAAGAAATGACGGTTTAAGATCATGGGAATCAAATGCTGATGTTAATCCTTGTGAATCGATGAATCAATTAAACTTCTATCGAGAGTGCCTTAAGAATCAAATATTCTTAGGGCACTCCTAGAGTATCCATGATGAGTGTTGATCCAGGTGAAAATATCAAATGTCGATCAAAGATTACCTATTTGAAATTATTTGTGTTCAAAATGCTCCGAAGGGTGTTGCTTGCCAACAATTGGCGACATGCTGGGACCGAACTAGTTATCTCTACAAAATAATTCTAAATCTTAAATAATATAAGAGAATTAATGATAAAGGCCTCTTCAAATGTCAATTTCTCAATCACATAAATTAATCCTCCCATTGGCTTATATATGTAGAGATTGAACCAAAACTTTCAAAATCAATCAAACTATCCCTACCATTATCCAAAATCTTATAAAGATAAATGATTATTCTACAAATGCAGAAAGAAATTTTTCCAAGGAATTAGTTTCTCTTAACCAAAACAAATCAAAGAACACGTAGTATGTGGGTATGACCTCAATACCATAGGATAAACCCTTTTAACCTCACTTAGATGCTTGTATCCCATCCACTAGATATAGATAAATCATTTTTCTTTCTTCTTCTTTTTTCTGACAAATAATAAATAAAGATATTGACTGAAGACTACTACCTTGGCTTGGTAACAAGATGCTAGAAACATCATTCACAAGAACTGCCGAAAAATGAAAAGGTCGGCTCGTGATGAGACCTCATTTCTCCTAATCAATGATTAAGAGCCATCACCCTGGCTTGGTAATTAGATGCAGTAATGTCACTTCAATAGAGCTTATGATCATGACGGGTCGGCTCATGATGAGACCTCTCATTCTTTGGTTAATCCTTTATATTTTATTAATGTTATGTACAATGAATAATATTAAGATTATTGTTAATCTCAAGAGAGATTACTTAGTGGATGGGGAAGCAGATCCAAATGGCCCACTAAAGAGCAAAGGATGGTGTAAAAAGTCTAAAAGATAACTTACGATTCCTGACTTACTTTAATTTAGGGAAAATGATTCCTTTGAAATGAAACTCATCTACATTATAGCATTATTTTGAAAGATAAAGATCCTAGATAATAGCTGAGTAATTCAATTAATCCATCAATATGATCCATAGTAAATTTTCAAAGCCAAGACTAATCTCGCTATGGTTAAAATCTTGACAAAAGAAGAGTGTCTTTATAATGATGTCCCTTTAACAGAAAATGATTTCGATCAAATACTTGACAGAAATACATGGTTTTGATCACCATACGCTAAAATTAGTTTACCCCTTTTTGGAAAACAAACAAACCATTCAAAATAAAATCTTATCAACTCGCAAAATAAAACCAATCAAAGTAAGAAATCTAAAATGGATGTATGCAAAAATAAAAACTAAGCCCTGAATAGATTAACATCTTAAGTGGAGAAACATGAAATAGTTATATCACAAATGACAAAAGAGAATTAATTTCTACAAGATGAAAAATATGTCTCTCTAAAATTTGCGACATAAGGATTTGTTAAAAATAATCAAGATGTTTTAACAAGTTAGGTTGCTCTTATTGATAAGCAAAAGAAAACACATCAAAAATAGACAAATTTAAACTAAGTCTTGATTACATATGCAGTTACAACTGAAAATAATTTGGTATTGATTTGCGAAACATTCTTCATTTTCTTAAAAGTTCTTTCTTATGATCATAAGAATGTATAAAACATTTTCCCAATTAAGTCGAAAAAGTAAAAGATATATGACTTTACAAGAAAATTTAAATATATATAATTATAAGCAAGAGAGTCAAAGGTAAAGAAAAAATCCATGAATGTATCAATAAGTGTCACCTCTTGAAATGAGCATCGTCCTCATAACTGCATTTATTCAAAAAAGAAAGGGTAAAAATGAAAAAATTAATCTAAACCTAAGCCTAACTATGTACAAAAGAATACAATTGTAATGAAAATCAAGTAAAATGAAATAGCCAATGAAGCCATCGAAGCATCTCTAATTCGGTAAAAATGACATGTTTTCCTAATAGTAACCAGAAATGATATGTCAATAAGAAAAAAACTAAAAAGAAGTTTATCATCCTTACCATTTGAAACATATAATGATAAGACAAATTCACCAGTTTTTGGAAACCTTTTGAGATAAGAATTTTTGAGCCACTCTACAATCCTGTCGTAAAACTCAGAATGCAAAGTATGACCTACCAACATGAAATCCATAGGTGGCAAATATATCTTACGTGAATCAATTTGAAGAATCAAATAACTAGCATTAGTTACATTAACAATTGGATGAATTGGTTTCAGATACAAAGTAGGATCATGAAATGATGTAATAGGTGAGTGAATTGGTGTTAACTTAATATTGAAAGATATAATCTTGTTAAGAGGATCTGCAACTAAAGATGAATCAATTAAAAGAGATGTAAGTATTTGGTGATCACAAGTTATAGGAAACTCTTCAGCAAATATATTATTATCACCAATCAAATTATATCTCTCATATAAGTAATTCTGATGAGAACAAACATTTTTAGTTTCAACAAAAATTTGTGTTTTAGTCTCATCAAATATCAGTTGACTGTAACCATCTTGCAATAAACCTTCTTTCTCTTTAAAACATTGTATTGAATGATGATTTAATAATGAAATATGTTCCAATTCCTCAAACACATGCTTAATAAGTGAATCATCGATGTTAGATATTTCATAAAAATGTGATTTTGAAGTCACATAGTTAGGTAAATCAGATGGAATCTTACGCATATCAAAATCAGAAAATAAATCGGGATAAATAGAAAAATAAGAATTAGAAGTAAGGAAATTAAAAGAGTTTCTCAATTTAGAAAGATCATTAATATTTCCAAAATATTTTTCTTTTATTACCTGATTATTTTCAATATGATTTGGTGATGTACCTTTAAGCATTACAAGATCAGTTGATAATCCTTCATCAAAATGTTTATCAACATTTGCTTGAAAACGATTAATCTCTTTTCATGAACAACATTTAGTTGACTAACTAAGAATCATGTCATCTTCTTTAACTTTTTCTACTGAATTTCTAGAACACATAAAATTATCATTAACATATTTTTGTTCTTTGATAATTGAATCGAAAGAAGAATTATTACAAAAATCAGAAAATGGTGAACATATAGTTTGATTTATAATTAATTCATCTTGATCTATTTTTGTAACAAAAGAATCTAAATATTGTTGTTCATCAACATAATCAACTTCTCTATCTATACAAATAAATTCATCATGAATAAGTTATTTTCCATTTGATTCCTTAATATATATAGGTTCAATATTTTGGATAAAAGAAGTATGCCTTTCTCCTTCTAGAAGAAAATAATCATCGGAAGGAGTTGGTACTTCTTCTACTTCAATCTTGTCACCTTGGGGTTGGGTAGAACTTATGGAAGTATCTGAATCAAAGAAAGAGGGAGAAGTTTCTAGAAGGGTTGGTAAACGATTTGTTGAAACATCCTTTTGACAAAAGTCTTGATTTTGTTGAATAAGAGGAACTTGAGAGTTGAAAACAATATTTAAAAGATCAGATTCAGAAGGTAAATCAGTAATATGAAATTTGCAAAGGATATGAGAAAGCCTTACTGAAAAGTCTTCTCAAGATTCACCTTTATTCCTTTGAAGAGCCTGCAATTCACTACATATTTTATTACAATCATAATCCTTAAAAGTATCCAAAAATTCATGTGCAAATTGAAACCATGTAAAAAAGAATTTAGGTGGAAATGTTTCCAACCAGCATTTGATTCATCCTTTGAGAGTAAGAGCAAACAACCTGCAAGTAGCACTAAGATAATCTTATGTTTATTACATTTAGACAAAAAATTCTTGAGGTGTTTCCTTCCAGATATATCACCTTCACCATCAAATTCAAGTTTTGACAAGAGGTTAACTGTCTCATTGGGGATATCAATTAATGTAAAACTAAAAACTGGTTCCCAAACAGGAATTTGGGCATGAGCCATGAATGATAAACAATCAATATTAATTCACTCTTCAAATGGTTAGCTTGTCATCTAACCAGCCCTTAAGTACAAATGTGACCAGTAAAAGAATAAAATTATAAAACTGAAATACAAGAGCTAGAGGCTAAATGATTATTTAAATAATTAAAAAAATGAAATCATTTGTTTTACATCTGCCCTCCTTCTAGCGCCATTTGTTGGCCAAATATACTGACCATGGCCAACTTACGGAAAGACATCCCACACACTTGACTTACTGCAGTCTTGTGTATGTTTGGGATAACTATCTCTCATAGGATCAAGGCCCTGCTGCCTCTAAAATTTGCTCTCAAACTCAAGAGTCTCTTTAGGTGAAAGTGATAAACTGCACTAAAACAGAATCCTCTGATAAGTCAAAGAAATTCAACCTAATGAATAACTGATGCTGAAAAACTAACGTAAGCTACATACAAAAAAAATAGTAACTCTTAATCCTGTAATGACCTAAATGCAAATTAATTATCCCAAACTGGGAGCTTGAATTAATATTTTGATAATAGGTTTTATTATAAAAATTGATCTATAATCCTGCAATGCTAGAAAATCCCACAATCAGCAGAAAGAGATTTAAATCAACTTACAATAAAAAACATCTTATCATAAGTTAATTTGAACATGAAATAAAACTTGTAATCAAAATAGATTTAACACAGTATTGAAACATGACAAGTACACTCAGGTACTAACGTAGAAATGAAACACAGTCAATTCACACATTTAGTAATTCATATAAAACAATCTCATTATCAACAGAAGAAAAGAATCATGAAGAAGCTCATTTACTTTCCCATATGACAACTAATTATCCACACTTCAACACTATGTACTTTGTTCAGAATCCATTAACAAAAGTGCTTTCACATATAATATAACGATACATACATATGAAAAGGAAATTTAACGCAGGAAAAACAACATTAAGACAGCATGATATAACTGACAGACTTAGCTAATGTCTTCAGAATCTCTGTAAAATCTAGTAGTCCTCAGAAATAGTTCTAAATGAATACAAGCATACAGAATAATATTAAGCACTGTAATGTATTCGTTCTTCACAAGTCTCAGGATTCCAACCACTAGCAACATCGTTTCCTGTTCTTTGGTTTACAAAAACCATTGAACATAAAAAATTACAGAACATTGAATAAAGAAAGCTTCTCCAGTTCTGATAAGTGCTACCTCTCCCTAATGCAATCTCTGATATTGTTTAAATACCTCAATACAAACCAACAGAAAACTTAGAAGTGAACCGATTCCATACTGGGAGCAACTGAAAAAAAACGTGTTCAAAGAACCTGCCAAATATCTCAAATGGTTCACGTTTTTTAGGAGATTCCCCACGATTCTAATAAAAGATCCTGTTCTACACAAAACCCAGATCTTAGATTTTGTTATTTCTTCTTTATTTTCCCGCAATTTGCTGCAGAAAATCATATCCTGAATAATGATGGGAATCCGACAATCCGCTCTCCATTCTGGTTGATGAGTCGATCTCTTTCTACTGTGACTGCATAGTCAAAAAGAGCACAAATGTAGGATAGCATCCAAATTTACATCAACAGCTCCTTTAACACCTGTAAATGTCAAACAAAATCTATTAGCAACATGCAATTATGAACATATAGAAATGAATGAGATGTCTCGCGAATTTCTGGAATTAACACAACTCAAATAGGTCTGTGTATCTCACACATCCTACACTATTTTTGAAAACATCCAATGACTAAGGGTAGCTTGGCCTATTTTTGAAGTGGGTTTTCAACGGTGTTTCGAGATTCAAAACGGTTTGTTCACAAATAGACCCCAAAATTTGCCTCTTTCGCTGGGTGCACGATCCAATTTTTTGTGATCTTTGATGGTTCTATAGCTGTATGCCTTTTTTTTTTTATGATAAACCAATGTATTGAGAAATAAATTCTTCATTCAACCTTAATTCAATGTCCCTAACCTCTCGACACTCAGGAGCAGCCTGCAGATACTCATCACCAATAAGCTCGAACGTGGACACAAAAAATGATGAACTGCAGGGAAGTCAAGCAAGTGAGTTATTAAGAGTGATGTTTGCATGATGGTGGATTAATAGATGGAAACCTTCAAGCGACACAAATACAAAAACCCTATCTTCACCATGACTTCAGTGTTGATTGCTATTTCATAATGTCGTGATGATGTAGACTAGCTCATCATTTTTAACACATGATCAAATAAAATCATAATAATGTGATCACCTAAGGATATAATCAATAACTTGGGATCAAGGTAATTATAAAGAAAAGTGATCACGAAATAATTTATAATGTAACTAGACCAATGTCAAAAACTCTAAAAGTCATCTTAGACCCTCATGGTAAGCTTGAACACTAACTCATTTCAGGAATACAAATTTTGAAATAAGGATAAGTGTATAGTAATGTGTGGCATATGAAAATTATATTAAATACACTTTAAAACCTTATGACAAACAAGATAAGATAAATAATTTAGAAGTGATAAAGCTTTATTAGGTCTACTATATGAACTAAACAGTAACAGTTATCACACCATGTATTAGCTTGTTTGAATTAATAATCATAAATTCATTTGATTTTAAACATGCATGAGTGATAAGTGGAAATGCAAATATGAGCTACTAACTTCTGTAATTATATTTTTCAAGATGATTAAAAGAAATGAGGGTTTAAGATCATGAGAATCAAATGCTGATGTTAATCCTTGTGAATCGATGAATCAATTAAATTTCTATCGGGAGTGCCTTAATAATCAAAGATTCTTAGGGCACTCCTAGAGTATCCATGATGAGTGTTGATCTAGGTGAAAATATCAAATGTCGATCAAAGATTACCTATTTGAAATTATTTGTGTTCAAAATGCTCCAAAGGGTGTTGCTTGCAAACACTTCCTTCGAACAAACTAGGATTCCTCAGCCCCTTTTGGTTTTCCTTCTCTTTCCTGATCTGAATCTTCTCCCACTCCTTAGGACTCCAACCTCTAGCTTAGGTTCTGTTCTTCCGAGGAACATTTCAACATACCCTTGCCCATGTTCTTACTTGGTTGTCTGTGACATAACCTCCTTATATGAAAGTGACTCAACTACTCAAGTGAAAAATACCCTTCTCATAGGCAAGTAGTTTTATCCATGTACTGATACCTAACAAGTATCTCCTTCGTGGTCCTTGGAAAAAAATTCTTTTAGCTTCACTATATGAGGTTATAGTATCTACTACAAACTCAGTAATATATCCTTGCTATTACAGCTAGTTTTACCACACATCGTGGATCACACCTTTGTGGCCTTTCCTGTCCCTCTGCAAACTCTTTAGACCCCATAGACCATTTTTGTACCTTTGATGTTTCCAAGATCATCCCTAAAAACATGCAATAATTTCCATACGCGACTTTCAATCCCTTTCTCATGTATATACGTGGGTTTGACCCTTAAACCCGCATACATAGGGATGTGTGCAAAAGTCCAAATGATTTTGGAGTTTGCCTTGATGTGGATCTGAGTCACTTGTCTCTTGGCCTTCCATATGCCTTTAGATTGCTCGGATTTGACCTTCCATTACCCCATTGAAGAGCTATATAAGGAACCCTTTAGATACATTGAAGGGAGAGGAATTAAAGAGAAAGAAAACTATAGTCCATTGTTTCCAGAGCTTATACTTGAGTTTGCATCCCTTTGTCCCTTGGAGCACTTTGTGTTCTTCCCAAGCTTGTCTTTTTCTTGTGAGCTTGCTATCGAGAGATGCAATATTGTAATCTCTGTTTTATATCGATAGAAATATATTTTCCTATCCAATAATGTGTATGTAAATGATTATTTGATCCATGGATACTTTTAAATGCTTATATGTTATTGATTATATATGCTAGAGTAGGTCTAACACAATTATATATAGCATGCTTGTCTTGTTTGCTGAATGTTGAGGAAGCAAATTGCTAATACAAGCGAGAGTGGAAAAGCTCAACGGGGTTCTACATCAACCGTCTGGAATAAGGTACAAATCGAGATACTTTAGTGTTAGATGTTTGGTTTCTCTTGCATATAGGGAAGGATTGATTTCTAGAGTTAATCTGTTTGTTGTGGTACCCCAAGCCACAAGAATTTCTCTCCATAACAGAATTGGCGACTCTTTTGGGAATGGTCCTTGTTTTTCTTTGGGGTTTAGGGGCACAATGTGCTGGATATTCTTGACTTGCTCTTTATTTCTCCTTGTTTGTGTGTTGCATTTTATAGTGTGTTCAACCATTGACACTCCCCTTTATTGGTTTGACCCTTGGCCTGCTTTTTACCACTATCTTCTCTGTATACATGGGTTTTTGGCTAAAAGTTGCATACATACACGGATTTTTGGCCAAAAGTCGCGTATACACAGGTTTTTGGCCAAAATCCACATATACATGCAGTTTTTTGGCCAAAATTCACATATATATGCAGTTGTTCTTTAAAAAGTCATGTACATCCTCCCTTTTGGTGTGTTTGATGTTGTGGGAAGTTTTTGGGTGGGTTGTGAGTGTGGTTGGGTCTTCCTTGGGTCTAATGTTGTCTGTTGGATGCTTCTTTTATGACAAGAGACCACATTTTCATTGATTTTTCTTTGAAAGCAGTTTTAGTCATTTATCCTTTTTGTTTTACAATTAGTGCATTACTCTTTTCTGTCTTGGTGTCTTGCTGGGCTTGTGTTTTATACTTGCTGCGGAGACTGAGAGTTTTAGATGACTTTTATTGCATTTTTCATTCTTTTATATTGAAAAATACAAAGTAGTTGCACTCTTAGTTGCATCTTAGATATGGATTTGAGGAGGTAATTGCATTGGATTGCTTGGATGAGAGTTGTATTTTGTATTTCATATAGGAAGGATTGCATTGACATCAAAGGAATGAGTTTTTATGCATGTCATGTAGTGGCATAGCCTTTTTTCATTTGACAAATATTGCACTTAGCATTGTTTGTTATGGTGTGCATATTTATTTCACTACTGAGTCATAATGTCATTAGTTGCACGACCATTTCCCTTTGAGTAATTACAGCCAAGTAAAATCAACGCTTAATTAAAATGGTTTACACTATTTTCTTTTATAGGGTACACCAAAAAGACTAGGTTTTAGGGTCTTGGAATAGCTCATTATGAGTAAATTATCCAAGACCACTAAACAAAACATGTATGTGTCTGTCTAGGTGAGAGTGTGAAATTCCTTGGTATAATTAGTGTTTCTCAGGATCCTCCTCTTACAAGGGAGTTAAGCATGAGGTAGTGTGAGCAGTTATGATTGGGATGACCCCTGGTTGTAACTGAGAAGCACCGAAGATATTTCCAGGATTGTATTCATATATGGGGGATCTTTCGATAGTTTTGGGCTTTACTACCCTGCCCATACGGTCGATCCTGCCTGCGACTGTCCACCTAAGCATTGGTTATATTGGGGTGACCTTAGTTGCCTTACCTAGATTATCATAGGGGGTACTTGCAGAGGTTATTCTGTGAGTGTCCTAGCCAGGTAGAGGTCGGATAGCACAATTGCTTTATGCGTTGAAGATGAGGGCCACTATAATTGGTTACATACCTCTGCTTGAATTGTATGGGATTTTCGAGCCTCTCCTAGGTGAGACATACCTGCTGCATTCGGGAGCTCACATATCCTCTCCTTGGTTTTCTTGTATTTTGGTTGTATATTTTCTTAGGAGTGTGCTCTTTGTGCGCTATTTTTCCTTTGGGATCACAGTTACCTAAGTTCGGGTCCTTTTATTTTTGGCATGCCTTGTATCCTATCACCCATCTTTGGTCCTAGTATGGACCCTGGTGTCAGACTTGGGGGCATCATAGCCCCTTATCGTGCTCATATATTTGGGAATGGTCATATTCTATCCTATACTCCATTTATGGAGGATTTTTATTCCCTTCGCTCGGTCTTTACACCAATGGTCACCCTCACGGGGGTGGTGGTGGATGCGTGAACATTGGGTCTACACCTTACTTTCCTTTTTATGTCCCATCATTCACCACATTATTTCATTTGGGTGCAGTTGTCATGATCATTCCACCTGTATCCTATAGTTTGGATTCTTTATTGACTATTTTGAGTTGTTTTGCACTTATATGGTTGTCATGTAGGGTCCAGTTTTTGTACACTCTCTCTGAGGTTTCAACCCATTCGTTCCTATCACAGGTATTATGTCTAAACTGGCATATAGGTTAGGATATCACATCCACTTGCACTTATGCATTTCCTTATGACCATTCCATCTTAACTTTAGGTATGAACCCATTCCATGGTATCACGGAACCTTCATGCTACTGTTAGAAGTGTTACTATGTGAATGGTAGAGCTTTCCTATAGATGGGTGTCCTAGTTAGCTCCCCTTTGCATTTGGTACCCATTCTGTGAGTCCTCTCTTAGGTCTAGGAGTCCCTTTTAGTCCCACCATGTCCTTAAGAAACAGCTTCATACTCATCTTGAACTTTATGTTGGCCATTTCCCTGGGACTCCCTTGTATATGTCAAGTTGTAATTGCATTATCATGAGCTTTTCCTGCCCTATTGAGCCTTATGTTTACTTCCCTGACTTTGAGTATCAGCCATATAGCCTGAGCTTGTCTCATGTCTAGCCACACGGAGCCATTTTGTATATCATTTGCAACTTGATTCCCTATTTTTACCGGGATGGGACTTTCCCCCGAGTGTCGCTATCCTACACATGTGTCCTTGCATTGAGCATAGGTATGTTCCGCTACTTGGAACTAGTTTGTTTGCCCATTGACACTCGTCTCCTCCTAGTCTATAACTATAAAGTACATTTATTATTTTTCAAGCTTTTCAAAATATTTTAAAAAGTCCAAAAAAAAATCAAAAAACCAAAAAGCTGGACAAGAAAAGATGTTATCTTTGGCAGCATTCAAGTCATGTCGCCTTTGAACAGAGCACTATATATCACATCCGTTGGTTGGGTAATAGTTTGAATTTAGGAGCTGTACTTGTTTCTCTTAGTTGATCTCCACCGACTGGTTAAGCTTCCAGTCCTTATGGAGCCTCTGTCGATGCCTCCTGTGTCGCGGAGATGGCCTAGTTTTGTATTTTGAATTTATGCTGCCTACATTTAGTCACCATTTTCCTTTCTGCTCTTGTTCGAAGGAACTTGAAACCTGAGTCGGCCATTTCTCAGTTATCTTTACTTTGCATGTCGACCATTCCCGGTACAGTTACTGGTTCGTGCACATTATGATCGAGTCCTTCCACATTATACAGCTTTGCTAAGTACCTCGTTTTGGATGATGGGGGGATGCCTTAATGGCCTCCTTCTAGCGGATTTCCTCCCATAGACTTCAGATCATTTATTCTAGGATATGAATCTAGAGTCATTTCTTAGTGCCTTGAGACTTGCAATCATCAGTGGCAAGTTCTCTTGCCATCGACAGTTTTTTGGGAATACATCAATGTCCCTTGATCGATGGATTCTCTTAAGTATTCGACCTCAACACATTTATTCACACTTGTTAGTTTGCACTCTAGTACCTTGATTCCCATTTTCATTATCGGTGGGTGATCTCACGTCTGTTAACAGCATACATCAGTGACCGGTAATCAAATGATGGACTACTATGTTCGACCTCGACACCTCTATTCACATAGTAGGGCATGTACTCATAGTGGTTTGTGTAGAAGACCTTCCAGACTGGTGGCATCTTATATATGCTACCTCCTTGATTGTTCCATTGTTCATGAGATTTCAGCTCTCGTGACTTGATTCCAGTATATGTCAGATATTTCCAGCCATGATGGAGATCTTGATCCATTATATATCTTTAGCCTTCATGGAGATCATGATCCTATGTATATCTTCATCATGGATATTCTGAGCTATCTATATTATACGTGGCGATGACCACACATGTCATATTTTTTATCATGCCTATTCATGGCCATTGTACTCTTCTGTATCCAGGACTACTACATCTACTTGCAGTTATGTGTAGAGTTTTTATTATTGTATTGTATTGATTGGATGGCTAGTTCTTCCATTGGGTTCTTCATCACTCCACTTCTGGGATGGACTTATAATGTATTTCGTCCATTGTATGACCCCTCTAGCTTCACACATTAGGGGGAATCTGTTACAACTGATTTTACCACACATGGTGGATCACACATTTATGGCCTTCCCTGTCCCTCTGCATACTCTTTAGACCCCATGGACCATTTTTGTACCTTTGATGTTTCCAAGATCATCCCTAAAAACATGCAATAATTTCCATACGTGACTTTTAATCCCTTTATCATGTATATACATGGGTTTGACCCTTAAACCCGTTTACATCGGGATGTGTGCAAAAGGCCAAATGATTTTGAAGTTTTCCTTGATGTGGATCTGAGTCACCTGTCTCTTAGCCTTCCATATGCCTTGAGATCGCTCGGATTCAACCTTCCATTACCCCATTGAAGAGCTATATAAGGAACCCTTTGGATACATTGAAGGGAGAGAAATTGAAGAGAAAGAAAACTATAGTCCATTGTTGCCGGAGCTTATACTTGAGTCTGCGTCCCTTTGTCCCTTGGAGCACTTTGTGTTCTTATCAAGCTTGCCTTTTTCTTGTGATCTTGCTATCGAGAGATGGAGGATTGAAGTGGTTGTTATCAACCCAAATGGCACTTCTCCGTCCGAGTGCCGACACTTCATATGTTGGTACACAAAAGGACACTCATGGATTGAAGGTTTCCTAAACACTATAGATGGGCATGACATGAGATGCATTCACTATCCAACCAGCTTGCCATTTTACCTTTCTATATGTTGATTTTCGTATGTGACTATCTCCATAGCAACTCGCGTACATACATGACTATCTCCACATCATCCCACGTACTGTACGTGATTATCTTCATTGAAACCCGCGTACAAATCTGTACACGGGTTTCCCTTATAGCAACTTGTGTGTCATACGCGGGTTTCCAGTATCAATACTCGTGTCCATTCGACATTAAAAATAATAAAACATGATTAATGGAGATTTTTTGAGGCCTAATCATTAACTATCTCAACTGTCTCAACCTTCTCAACCTTTGAAACTGCCTTATTTCCCAAAGTATAAATAGAGGCCTTGGGAAGAGCATTAATGAATCATACTTGGAGAGCAAAGTTATGCTGGTGGTATATCTTCAGAAATATTTGGAGCAGCAGAACTCAGAATCCTTTGGTTGCAGAGGAGTCCTTGTCTCAGGAATTGGGTTGTACACTTATCTCATTCACTATTGTTAATAAAGAGAATTATTGTTCCAACTTTGTGTTGAGTCTCTTTCATGTATCATGTTTGATGAATATTTTTGATTAAGCACTCTATATATATATTGTTAATCTAACTTATCATATATACATGTATACGATTGTACTTGGAGAATTTTATCTTTACAGGTGAAGGAGGTGCATCCATGAAATATTTGAAGAGAAGCAGAGCAAGAGAAGAGAAAGCTTGGATCAACCCTTGTTAATTAGGTGAGTTCAACATTTATTCCTAGTCCTTTTCTATACTTTAAAGTTGATTGTCTGCAAGTTTTAGAAGTACGTTGGTAACCCCAGACCCTAGGTTATAAGGGTGTTTATTCTTTAACAATAGAACCGGTGACTCTTTTGGGGATCCCAGACTGCTATGGGTTATTTGTGTTGACCGTTACCCAGTCTTTCCCTTGATTCTATGTGTGGTGTCCTCTCTTGGTTCATTCTTAGAGTGGTGTTTGAAGACCTTGAAAATTTTTCTTTTCATTAGAAAATTTTACACCTATACGGGGGTTCCTGTTGCATATAGTCGCATACAAAAGATTGCGTACACGGGTTGCAGTCGCGTGCAGTACGCGAGTTTCCCTTATACACAATCACGTACAATCCTGAGCATTGAAATTTTTGGGCTATGTTTTGCTTTTCCCTGTCCCTCTTTAAAGTTTGTTTGCTGCTTGGTCTTCCTTATAAGCATTGCACTGTGAGTTTGATGACTTTGTTGGCCACACCTTGTGCTTTCTTGTAAATCCCTTGAGATCTTATTGTTTGGATTGTCTTTCTATTAGCAGCTTGAAGTGGATTTGCCTATTTGGGTTATAGGTTCGACTGATTGGATTGTCTTTCTATTAGCACCTCTGCCTTGGTAGAACACTCGGAAAAGTCTAAACACCACATATGTCTTGAAGATTCTTCATTTCTTGCAAAATAAAACCACTACTTTAAACGAAGATTCAGAGAAGCCCTTGAAATTATAAAACACCCTAATAACCTTAATAGGGATGGTGGGTTTGAAGTTAGCAGGAATTGGATCCCCCTTATCAAAGGTCAAAACAAGTTCGAACTGTCTAGGTTATAACCTATCGCAGATAACTAAATAAATAAATTAACCCTAAAAAACCCAAATATTAACAAACCCTAATTTTTTAATTAATTAGTGAACCCTTAATTCCCTTTTTAAATAACAAACCATAATTCAATTAATTTAAACAATATAATTTCTTAATTGAAAAACTTAGCACCTTGTTAAAAAACCATAGTATAGTTTTAGAAATATCCCTATTTTCAACTTTAACTATTCCTTTAGATAATTTTTTAAACTTAAATAAAAATTTAAAATATTTAAATAACTTTAATATTAATTAATACCAAAACTTTGTTTGTTTTAGATCAACACCTTATTTTTAAAAACTTTAATAAATTCTAAACTTCAATTTAAAAATTTTAAAACTTTAGTAAATTCTAAACTTTAATTTTAAAACTTAAAAATAAATAAAACTAAAAATAAAAATTTAATATTACTTTAAACCTTAAACTTTAATATTTTAACTTTAATGAAATAAAAATCTTTAAAATCTTTTATTAATTAATAAAAATTAATAAAAATTAATTATAAATTATAAATTATAAATACTCTACTTATACCTAAGACTAGTCAGCTTCTTTTAAATTGATATCCTTATGAACCGAAGCCTATTTATTCTCCAGAGCTGCAGCTTACCCATCCAAATTGACTACTTGTCCTGA
Organism: Pseudotsuga menziesii; assembly: GCA_001517045.1. NCBI lineage: Eukaryota > Viridiplantae > Streptophyta > Pinopsida > Pinales > Pinaceae > Pseudotsuga > Pseudotsuga menziesii. The sequence goes on from LPNX010764806.1 coordinate 37,309, forward strand.
TGATGGTTCCCGATTTGAAATCGAAACGTCGACTAAAAATATCTACTGCAGAATTTCCAGAAAAACCCTATTCTAACATATCTCACCGCAAAAACCTACAAAATGAAATTGTATATCCCATTGTATTTTTGGATAGCTTTTGGTTTCTCACTTTCCTTTGTTTGATCTCAGTGATTTCTTTTCATTATTTCCACCCAAGCTAGGGTTCCAAGTCTTCCTTAGGTGGTGTTACCACCTAAGTTGTACTTAGTGGTTTTTTATCAAGTCAGCTTGGTGAACCGGACAAGGATAACTTGTTCGGACTTTAGAAGACCTTTGGAAGTACTTCTGGGAAGTGCTTGTTGTACTATATCACATGTTCATACCCCATGGGGGACTTGTAATAAATGTTCTAGCATGATAGTGTATGTAAAAGACTCAGTCTCTTAGACTTTATTTGTTAATCCGATCAACCCAAGGTGTTTTTTCCCTTGGTTATTATTGTTTGTTGAATAAACGACTGATAATTTTTGAGTTTTTCACTCCATACCTCCAAAGTTGGGGTGGTCGGCTTGGCATTTAGACCTATTGAGGTTATTAGAGTCTATGTGTCAATGTATAAACATGCTATACATCATGGTCGAGTCATATGAACATGTCTAAGTCCCCCTAGGTTTTTTCAATTTTTCAATTTAGTTTTTTCACTGTTTTTTATTAAATTTTAATTTTTCCAAAACTTAGGCTATTTTTTAATAGGTTAATTGGAAAAATTGATTTTGTAATAAAAGTGGGCCAAATAATCAACTTTAGTCATGTAGGTGCTCATTTTCAAGCTAAGAGAACCATGTAAACCCATGGACCCACTATTTCCTAGTTTTGAGTGATTTTCCATCACTTAGGTCAAAAAGCCCCAAAAATCAATTATTGATTATTTTAATTAATAAATTGATGAATAATGGAGAAAATCCAGAATCATAGGATGGATTCTCAGTCGATTTGATTGAAATCAATCAGATCTGAACTAGATTGACTGGATCTGACAAATCCTTGACTTAAGGAGGTGATCAAATCAGATCCAGAGTTGATCTTTAGCATCCTTTATGGGGAATTTCGCCCTCCCTCTCTCCTCCACACATTTTGGCTCATCTAGATGAGTTTTGGTGGATGATTCAGTCAACAGGTTGAGGTGTCAGTCATATCAGCTCTCCGATTGACAAATGCACTCAGTGAGACTCAGATCTAGCTCAGTTAGACACAGATCAGGTATTGATGGACTCTCCTTCAGCTACAGTGGTCTATCTCCTTGGGATTTGCACACCCCCTAGGCTGGATCTCCTAGTTTTTGTATAAATAAAGCACAAGATACTTCTTCCAAGCTAGTTAGAACTGGGATTGAGGTGCTGCTGCTATTGTACCATTGTTATTGTTCATTTGAAATAAAGAGAATCTTTGGAGGCAAGACGGTGTTATTCCATTGTATGTGCAGATGATCATTGCCATTTTTTATTGAGGTAACCTGTATCTATGTTCATAATTTGCCAATTGCTTGTGGATTCATTGCTAAGATTGATAATAAGCTTATTATAATATTGATAGGAAAGGTGATTTTCAATAAGTTTATTGGCCATCTCTTTCCTTTGATGCATGTTTAGAGATCTAGATTCAGCATGTTTTATAAGTTTATATGCATGTTATTTTGAATCTCTGTGTATGTACTAATCGGATCTCACAAGCATTTTGGCAAGTTTTTTTATTTCAGCTGAGTTGCAGGTTCCTAGATTGGAGAGGATGTTGATCTAGTTTTCTTCTTCACTCTCTCCAAAAACTTCCAAAGGCATGGTCCCTTGACATTCCACCTAAAAGCTCCACGGTGGATCTTCAAGGCTACCGGCATTTCTCTCCTCCTCTTCCTCCTTCAAAATCAATTCTTTTTACTTGTTTACTTTATTCACAGCTTTGATATTGTTTAGATCTATTATCTTAAGTAAATTTAACATATATCTATCTCCTCAAATCCCATAATATAGATCTTGTTCTTAAAAGGTTTCATAAGCATTCTAGATCTAGCTTTAGGGAAATCGTCCTTTTTGCATGGAATTTTAAAGAGAATTTGTAGCTTGCATGCATTAGATTTATGTTTTCTGTTATAAAATATAAATATATAAATTGGTGCACATCATATTGGATGACTAAAAGGCAAGCCAAGATCCCAAGGAAAGGTTGCTTTCCTTGGTTCCCTTTTTACCTTTTTTAACTAGTTTTAACTTAGCTTTTGTTTGGTTAAAAGTAAGCAAACCCAAAGGTACTTTTAGAGTGATTTTGGGAATATTTCAGTCTAATAATCTTGCTGGTTTTTATCAGGTATAATAGAAAAGAGGAGGATCTTCTGTTCGAAAGTGACTTTTGGGCCTTCTGAATCCCCCCAGGGGTCTCCCTTTTTGACTGAAATCTTTAATTTTTGCACTTTGTAATCTCTTGGTTTCATTCTGTATAAGAATCAAAAGGAATCATATCATTTTGATGATATTATAACCGCTGGTAATAAAAATAATTTTGAATAGGCTCTTTCAAGCCCATTCCCCACACCCCCTGGGGGGATTTGCGTCCGTGTCGTTTTTTGCTTTTCGTTATTTTTTTTCAATCTAAAGTAGTACTAATCTGCAAGGTAGTATACTTTGATTTAAAATCAATTCCATATTCCATTTCTATCAGTTACAAAGTAACTTTATACTTACCCCACGAGCCTCCTTTTGAGCCGAAAAGTGAAGAAAGGTTCGTGGTAGTCTAATTAGAAAATTGTGGTTTGCTTATATTTTTATGTTTCATTTTCTATCATCATTTGTTTTAGTAAGCATAATAAAATAAACCCCTCCTTGATTCCTTGATTGAGGTCCACTTGGACCGAAAGAGGTTCCTGGAGGGTTTTCTTTTTAACAAGAACATCCATCTCAAAATTTACTAAAATTGACAAGAATCCGGTGTGTATGCTCTGCACTTTGCTGCGGTTCATCCGATTAGTCAAGCTGTATCAAAATCACTTGAGTGACTAGTATAATTAGGATTCACTCTCCCAAATTGACAAACCATCAGGTGAAAATCCAACACCTAGATCAAACCATTACGGTGGCAAAATACCCAAAGGAAGCGGGAACTTCTGAAAAGTGACCTCGGGGCACCGATCTTTGTCACACCCTAATGGGTGCGTTATGAGCAATAGCCCCAGAGACTCCATTCAGCCCACATATTCCTTGCGGGTAGCTGTGAAGGTTTAGTTTTGGACATACTCCAAGTACTCGTGTGTATATCTGGAGTCCACCCCTTCGCCTAATTTTAATCAACTCATATTTCACATTAACTTAAAACGTACCAAGAGGCAATTGCAAAAAATTTACTCCAAGCACATGTAAGTACATTGACTTTCTTTTGACTCCATTTTAAGGCACTGGTTATTTTCTTGCTATATATATATTGTGTCTCAGCATTGTGCTTGCATGTGCTCATTGTGTATCTTGTCATCTATGGTTGTTTATGGTTAATTATCAAACTCCTAAGTAATTCATTCAGTTTAACATCACCATACTAAGTAATTAGCCTTAGTAACTTAATAGGGTCTACCCCCCTTGGCTTCGTTAGGAGTTGATCCTAAACGGAGGAGTCAAGAACAAGGTGACAACCTTGACTCAAGACTTGCCTCGAAGGACACACTGAGTGGCTTGAAGATTTCTGCCACGTGACCCAGGTGTGTGAAAGGCAAAAACACTTTTTGGCACCATTGTCGGGGATAAATATTTTTATTCCCAGGTACGACTTAGCTTAACTTTTTTCTAAACAACTAAAAAGATAAAAAAATAATTCGATTGATCTTGTCTTTAAAAAACATAAAAATTAAAACTCGATCCATGTGGCAACTCCACTGTCTAACATCCCTTCAAGAATTTCTACCTGAAGAAATTGCCGACAATTATTCAATCCTCTCCCTGATCCCGAAAGGTTTATTAGGGAAATATTGAATAGGCAGACTTCTCGTAGAAACCTTGAAGATTTAGGAGACCAATCCCTTTCAGATATCAATCAAATATTTGTAGAGAGTCATGTTCACCAATCTCAAGAAATGACGGAATTATTCAAACCCCTTGGCTTTTCTCAGATAGCAGGCGCTCCCCATGCCATTCCAAAAGATGATATCAAGAAGCTCCCCATATTTCAGGGCAATAATGCCATCACTGCCAACTCTCACCTTTGAAATTTTAAAAAGCACCTAGTCAGTTATTGCAATGATGCTGCCCATGACCATGACGATGTCAAAATGAATCTTTTTGTTTTATCCTTAGAAGATGATGCTGAAGAATGGTACCTCGACCTAGATCATGATTCATATAAAACTCTTAGTGAATTCCTAGAGGGTTTTAAGAAGAAATGGGGAGAAAATAAAGAACCAAGACATCTGCTTGTTTCCCTTCATAACATTAAGAAGATGGAGAATGAAACAATGGATGAATTTAACACTAAGTTCAGGCATGTGGTTGCGATCATCCATAAAGAAATCAAGCCAAAGGATGCCTCCATCCTCATATCTTACATCAAAGCTTTCACTGGTGATTTGAGGTACCAGTTAAGAGACAAAGAGCCGACCGATCTAAAAACTACTCAGGAATTGGCCAAGAAAATAGAAAAGAATATGCAGTCTTCAGGAAAATCCAACATTCTAGGTTACACTAGGGAAAACACTTCATACAACGAAGAAAAGGGAAAATCCTTTGAATCGGAAGAAAAGGGAGCCTCTAAAGATCCCATGGAAAAGGTAACATACATGATAAAAGACTTGGTTACTAGTCAAAACCAACTAATGGCCAATCATTCTGCACACTTGAATCACATTCATAATAGATTGATCACAATGGAAAGGAATAATGGACCTAGGAACTTTCAGCCCAAGCAGAATTAGATGTATCAAGATAATTTTCCTCAGCAGGAGCCTAGAATTCCAAACCAGTTAGACTTAGCTAACATGGTAGAAGAAGTAATTCCATGGTGTAGACCCTGTGAACAATTCCACCAAGAAAGCACTTTTTATGTTGCAAATCAAGTCATGGAACATGGAATTCCTAAGGTCAGTAATCAGGAAACAACTTCACGCAAGCCTGATCATATATACATGGTAGGCTAGGCCTACCCTTTGTCACCAGCTAAACAATACACACCTAAGGATGAAACCATTGCAGAATCTTATAGTGAAACTTATGATGAAAACTATAATGTACATGATGGGACTCCTACGTGTTCTCCATATAATGATGATAGTCTGGAAGGTTTACTGCCTTGTGACCTTTTCTCTAAAGAATATGAGTATGAAAATGAGGACAAGTATAGCTTGGAGCATGATACAAATGACGAAGACTCCCTTATCCCCGACAAAGATATTGATGAGGAGTCCTAGACATTCATGGAAAATCCGGTCTATGACATGAATAAAGAGGAAAATAATGAACCAATCACATCTAACATAGATGATGCTGATGACTATTGGGATTTTTGTGGATATCTTATTAAGAATCCTATCTACGCTATATCCAGTAAGGGGAGTGTCTATTTAGAAATTTGTGGAAGTCCAATATACTATACTTCCATAGAGGGAAGCATGGATCTAGAGACCTTGGAAAACCTTAGCATGGAAGAGGAGCATTAAAAATTTTCATGTGATCATTCAAAGTCATATCATGCAGAGCCGCACAAGGGTATCATTAATGAAGACATTGAGAAGCAGTGTTCTAAAAAGTCAGATGTGATGCAGTCAGTGGAATATTAGTCTCAGCCATCTTTTTCACATATAGAGGTTCCTTATTGTTACGGAGAGAAATTCCTATGGCTTGGGGTAGCACAACAGACAACTTTGACTCCAGAAATCAATCTTTCCCAATATGCAATAGAAATAAAATGTCTAACACTAAAGGATCAGACCTCGTACCTTATTCCAGACGGTTGAAGTAGATCCCCGTTGAGCTTTCCAATCTTCAGCTTGAATTGATATAATACTTCCTCAACAACAAGTAAACAATACAAGCATACTATATATCATGGTGTTAGATATATTCTAGCATATATAATCAATAATGTAAAAGCATTTGACATATTCCAATGGATACAACATTCAATCAAATACACATCATTGGACAAGAAAAGATAGTTCTTATTAATATAAATCAGAGATTACAAGATAGATACAACTTCTGACGACACGTCTGCGAACCGTAGAAACTAAATCCCCCACTTGGGCCTCCACCACCTCAATCTTCCATCTCACGATAGCAAGCTCACTAGCAAAATGCAAGCTTGGGAAGAACACAAAAGTGCTCCAAAGGGACAAAGGGATGCAGACTCAAGTATAAATTCCGGCAACAATGGACTATAGTTTCTTTGCTTTCAATCTCTCTATATGCCTTCAATGTACCAAGGGGTTCCTTATATAGCTTCACAAGGGATAATGAAGGGTCGAATCCGAGCGATCTCAAGGCATATGGAATGCCAGGAGTCGAATGAGTCGGATCCATGTTAAGGAAAACTCCAAAAGGATTTGGATTATGCACATATCCCGATGTACGCGGTTATAGGGGTCAAACCCGCGTATGTACGCGGTTATCAGGTAAAAATCTACATATATCATTTTTCATATAGTTTTAGGGATGATCAAGGAAACATCAAAGGATAAAACATAGTCCATGGGGTCTAAAGAGTCTGCAGCGGGACAGGGGAAGGCCATACAAAGTGTGATTCACCTAGAGTGGTGAAATCTGCTATAAAAGATGCCCCCTAATGTGTGAGGTTAGAGGGGTCATACGATGGCCGAAATACATTATAAGTCCATACCAGAAGTGGAGTGATGAAGGATCCCAAATGGAAGACCAACCACCCAATCAGCATAGCACAATAATACAACTCTGCATATAACTGCAAGTACACATAGCAGTCCCGAATACATAAGAGTACAATGGCCATGAATAGGCATAATACATGATATCACATATGTGGTCATCGCCACGTACAATATACATAGATCAGAATCTCCATGATGAAGATATACAAAGGATCATGATCTCCAAAATGGCTGAAGATATGCAATAGATCAAGGTCTCCATAGTGGCTGGAAATATCTGGCATATACTGGTATCAAGTCACGAGAGTTGAAATCTCATGAACACTGGCACGATCAAGGAGGTAGCATATAAGAGATGCCACCAATCTGGAAAGTCTTCTACACAAACCGCTACGAGTACATGTCCTACTATGCGAATAGAGGTGTCGAGGTCAAACATAGTAGTCCATCGTCTGATTACCGGTCATTGATGTATACCGTTAACATACGTGAGATTACCCACCGATAATGAAAATGGGAATCAAGGTACTAGAGTGCAAACTAACAAGTGTGAATAGATGTGTTGAGGTCGAACACTTGAGAGAATCCATCGATCAGAGGACATTGATGTATTCCCAAGAAACTGTCGATGGCGAGAGAACCTGCCACTGATGACTGCAAGTCTCAAGGCACTCAAAAGGACTCTAGATTCCAATCCCATAATAAATGATTTGAAGTCGATGGGATGAAATCCACTGGAAGGAGGGCATTAAGGCATCCCCCATCATCCAACACAAGGTACTCAGCAAAGCTGTCTAATGTGGAAGGACTCGATCATAAGGTGCACGAACCAGTAACTGTACCGAGAATGGCCGACATGCAAAGTCAAGATAACTAAGGAATGGCCAACACAGGTTTCAACTTCCTTTGAACAAGAGCATAACAGCATATGGTGACTGAATGAAGGCAGCATAGACTCGATATACAAACTGGGACATCTCTGTGACATAGGAGGCATCAACAGAGGCTCCATAGGGACTAGAAGCTTAACCAGTCGGTGGAGATAAACTCAGATAAATGAGTATAGCTCCTAAGTCAAACTATAACCCAACCAATGGATGTGATATACAGTGTTCTGTTCGAAGGCGACATGACTCGACAGCTGCCAAAGATAACATCTTTCCTTGTCCGGCTTTTTGGTTTTTTTATTTTTTTGGACTTTTTCAGTTATTTGAAAAGCTTGAAAAAAGAATAAACTAGCTTTATAGTTACAATGTAGGAGGAGATGAGTGTCATCAGGGAAAACAAACTAGTTCCAAGCAATGGAACATACCTATGCTCAATGCAAGGATACATGTGTAGGATATCGACACTCGGGGGAAAATCCCCTCCCGGTAAAAAGGGAATCAAGTTGCGAAGGATATAAAAACGGCTCTGCATGGCTAGACATGAGACAAGCTCAGGCTATATGGCTGAAATTCAATGTCAGGGGAGCCGGCATAAAGCTCAATAAGGCAGGAAAAGCTCATGATAATGCATTCACAACTTGACGTAAGGGGAGTCTGGAGGGAAACAGGCCAGCATAAGATCAAGAGGAGTATGAGGCTCTTGCAAAATGTCATGGCAGTACTATACAACGGACTCCCGCACCCTAACAGAGAAAGCGTCGGCATGGGCACCAAATGCAAATGAGGCGCTAACTAGGGTACCCATGTAAGGTGAAGCTCTACCACTCACATCATGCCACTTCTAAAGCAGCAAGAAGGTTCCATGACATAATAGAGTGGGTTCGTACCTAAGGTCATGGTGACATGGTCATAAGGTCATGCAAAATGCAAATGGTGGTGAACCTAACCTATATGCCAGTGTAGACATTATACCTGAGATCAGTAAGAACGGGTCAATCCAATTGCTAAAACAACACTGAAAATGGTCTTCTACATCACAAATTATGTCAGAAACGGTCCAAAATGGTTAGAAACTGTCAAAACTATAGGAAAGGGGGTAAAAATTTTCAAATATTTGAAAATTTTTCTATAAATAGTAAAAAACATAAATCATTTGAAACTTTTACCCATTGGAGCTCTGATTTTCAACTACAAATTCCAGGAGATCCAGCCGACGGAATTCACAACCGTTTCTTCCAGGTAGTTACTCATGCTTTCCTCATGCATTTCAATATAATTTTTGTTGATTTTCATGGTGAAATGAGGTAGTTTAGGCCATCTCTACATGAGCACTGCGGCCCACGCGGATATCGAAGATTTTTCTGCGTATAGGGCTGGCTATACACGGAAAAGAGGCTAGAACCTGCGTACATACGCAGCTGTTTGGAAAACAATCACGTATGACACCGCGTAAGTAAATTTATAAGAATCTAATGGGAAATATGGCAATTTATGTTGTAGGATGGTGCTAGAATGGAGAGAGCATGATCATGGTGAAGTAGAGGAAGTTGTAAGGGCTAACGTGATGGCTCAACAAGCTCTTCGAGCATGCGGACTCTACAAGTTTTGGTGCCTTGGTGGTTTGAGGGCCAAACTAAGACTGCTAGAGATGCTGGTAGACTATTGGGATCCAGACTTAGAGTCCTTCAGGATAGATGGGATGTCTCTCACCATAGAGGTGGAAGACATATACTTTATCACAGGTCTATCTAGATGAGGGGAGGTGGTGAAACTTTGTTCCCGAGGTGGGCCAGGTGGTGGGATTACTATCGATGAGTACATAGCTGTGTACTGCTACCCAGATACTAATAAGGTGGGAATTCAAGTCCCCACCAATTCTATACAGGTGCTGGGCCTAAAGGCCATACTACTGGCGCTGGGCAGGATAGCAGGCTTAGCTTCACTCCATCAGGCCTTGTGGCCACTAATGTTCTATGCGGTGGAGTGTATGAGACCGACCATATACGACTAGAGTACTACACTACTGAGCAACATGAAACACCAGCTCAGTGAGTGTAAGGCAGGCAGGATATGGAAATTCAGGTTCAGCAGCATATTGAGCACGTTTTTCTTTGAGCATGTTCCAAGATTGAGCCCTAGAGTGGACGTTCCTCTCCACGGGGTTCGATATCCGGCCCAATGACGTTGGGCAGATGCTATGCGCAGACTTGGGGGTGGTAGGGTGGCCAACCCATATCCAACTGACTTCTTTCCATGGTGGCAACGACAGATTGTTGCCATAGATGACTACCCCTATGGAGGGATAGATTTTTGAGGGGATATGGACATGCCATTGCCACCAGGATCGGCATATGGAGAGATAGGTACCAAATCTCGACTCTCACTCTTTTTCAAAGTTTTTTGAGTTATTTAATTCTTTTGTATTTTCTCGATTATGTGAAATCAAAAAGACATGTTTTTGTGTGACAACACATAGTGACATCTACCATTCATGTGCAGATGTGGGACCACGGTGACCAGAGGACTTCCCACGTCATAAATGGAGGGGAAGAGGGGATGACATCATAGGTGTGGATGCGGAGCGAATGCTCCAGAGCATTCATACCAACTTCGTGTGAATGACTCATAGGGTTCCCATGGCGCAAGTCGAGGACTTGTCTAAGGCCATGCAGTGACAAGTGGTGGGCGTGCCACGCACATGGGTGCATTTATTCCGGTAGCTAGCTAGAGCCGTAGTGACGTATCATGATCACAACCCTCCCCCTCCACATGATTAGATACCTGGGAGTGTATATGTTTTGTACGACCATGTATTATATGATGGAAGCTTTGAAAGCTCGACTTTTGTATATGACACTATGTATTACCACATTTTTGATATATATAAAAGGTTTTATGGTGATCGGTTTATTTATTTACATGTGTAAAAATGTTTGTGATTAATTTATTATGAATGAAACAAATGTCAATATAACACGTAGTTAGCATATGAGTCAACAACTTGATTATCATTCTTGGAATGTGTATATATGTGATACTATCAAATTTCCGTTCTAACAATCTCACACGTAAGAATCTTCTCAATAACGTTGGATCTCTAACATGGTACAAACCATTGAGCTGTGACACTACTAACTCCAAATCAAGACGTACCTCAAGAGATAGAACGCCATGTGAAATGGCATCTCATAGAAGCTCGATAACGACACTATATTTAGCAACATTGTTGGAAGATGCCCATAGACATACACCTCCTGGAGACAGTACCTGACCCATAGGAGTATAAATCACCCAAGCAGCCGAGGCTGAGTGCTGAGTGTGACGGCTTGCACCATCCGCGAATCCTATGTAGGTGGAAGATTCCATTGACATCTGCCAAAAGAAATGGAAACTAATCACAAACCCGATCACGATAAGAAAAAGACCTAACTATGCAAAGCTTTACAATAATATACAACAAGCAGCCTTGGCTAAAGATCATGCATAGTATTTTTTGAGATACAGCCCATTTCTAGGCTCCACCAAAGTTGTTCCTTCGTAATCGACTAACTCATAGGCACCCTTCTCTAAGACACGCTTGACCACGTAAGGACCACGCCACATATGATTAAATTTTCCTGCCCCCAAGGGTTCTTTCAATTGATCCCAAAAAAGGACCAAGTATCCTTCACTAAACACTCTTGGACGGATAGACTTGTCATATTGGACCTTAACGTGACGTTTATTAACCTCTAGAGCCACCAAGGCATCTCGACGCTGCTCATCAAGTTGCTCGAGGTGAACCAAATGCTCCTCCAAAGGTGAAGTGTCTGGTAAGAGTTCCACAGCTAGCTTCAACAAAGGAATATCACATTCAATTGGCAATATCGACTCCACTCCATGCACAAGTTGATATGGAGAAAAACCAGTGGCAGTCTTAACCGCAGTTCAATATGCCCACAAAGCACGGTATAACATAATATGCCAATTCGTCTTGCTCTGTGCGATGGTTTGTTGGAGAATGGACTTAAGTGATTTATTCACTGCTTCAACCTGTCCATTCGCTTGGGGGTATTAAGAAGAGGAGTTCTCTTGCTTATACCCTAACTTGGATGCCAACTCTTCCATCATACGGTTCTGAAAGTGCGAGCCATGGTCAGTGACAAGCTCTTTCGGAATCCTGAACCGAGTAATGATTTGGTTGAATACGAAGTGAGCAGTTGTCTCACTGTCGGATTTTATTGTAGGCATTTCCTCAGCCCATTTCATGAAATAATCCACAGCCACTATAATATGATGGTGCCCCCCAGTCAAAGCTGGGTTGCAATCCATAAAATCGAGCCCCCACTTGGTGAAGGGACCGGCGATGATAATGGGATGTAACGGGGTAGGCTTCGAGTGCATATTTTGTGTGAACACCTGGCAAGGGTGGTACCTCTTGACCGCATCAAAACAATATTTAAATATCGACGGCCAGAAATAACCCACTCTTAAAATATTTTGAGCTGTAGAAAGCCCAGATAAATCACCACCACACACCCCTCCATGGCAATCATTCAGCACAACCTCAGCCTCCTCATGAGTTAAACAACATCGTAAAATGGAATCTACCCCACGGCGGTGCAAAGTATTGTCCACTATAAGGTAGTTCTTAGAGACGTGACGTAATCGTCGCCATTCATCTTGCGAGAGGTGAGTAGGGGTCCTCTGTGTTTGCAGATATACTATGATATCTCCATACCATGGGTTAGACGTTGATATTAAGAAGATGTGTTCATCGACAAACGTATCTTCACAAACCAACTCCTCGGCCTCGCTCAGGAAATCCGATATAAGCTCTGCAAAAAATAATGACTTCTTCGACTTTGATGAAACAAATTCGAGATCGAACTCTTGCAGAATGACAATCCATTTATTATACTTTCCCCCAATCATCCTTCATGTGAGGACGAACTGAAACGGATTGACATGGGCCACAAGCGAGGTCTGGCGAAGGAGAATATAATGTCTCAAATGTTGAACCGCATATACGGTCGCTAAAGCAAGCTTCTCTACATGAGAATAATGAATCTCTGCGTCAATAAGGTTTCGGCTTAGATAATATATGACATGCTCCTGAAGCTCCTCATCCTCCTCAACCAATACCATACCAATCGTCTCTAAAGACGCGGCCACATATAATAGGAAATCACAGCTATAATCTGGAGGACTAATCACCGGAACCGATGCTAGGGCTCGCTTAAGTGCATCGAAGGACTCCTGGGCTCGCTCATCCCATTCAAAGGGAGTATCCTTCTTCAAGAGACGCATGAAGCCTCTAGTCAAATTGGCAAAGTTGACCACAAATCTTCATAAGAAGTTTGCCATACCTTGCAAACATTGAAGATGACGAATGTTCTTCGGGGGAGACAACTGAAGTATTTCCTCAACCTTTAAGGGATCGACTCTTATGCCCTCCTTTGAAACGATGAATCCTAGTAAACGACCTGACTTCACACAAAAGATGCACTTATGAGGATTTAATCGAACCGAATAGTGGCGGCATCTTTCGAAGACCAATCTCAAGTGATATGAATGACGCATTCTCATATAAGAATGAGCAGTTAGGTCATCCAAAAATACTTCAATAATAGACTTGAGATCGTGGAAAATCAAGGTCATCTCCCGCTGAAATGTAGCTCCGGCGTTTTTAAGGCCGAAAGGCATCTTCAGATATGCAAACGTTCCCCAAGGACAAATAAATGCAGTCTTGTGTTGGTCCTGTTGGCCCGATTTTCTGACCTAGGCCAACAAGGAGGTTATGCCCACCCAATCAGCTTAATGCAGCATCCTGTGTGTTTGGAATAGCAAAACCTCGCAGGTTACAGTCCTGCTACCAGCTGATTTTTCTCTTAAGGAGAAATTAAAATCAGCAAAATCTAATCTAATGTTATTTCTACCTAAATGAATCCTATATTTAATTTCAATTACCTAAATTGTCCTATAATTGCTTTCTTAAGGAAAGACTTTGATTTTTGAAGAGTTTTTCTAAAAATAAAGATTATTAAAATTATTCTAAAATTACACTAATTTAATTTAATAACTGTTAACTAAAATATACTAAAATAAAACTAATCTTAACTATCTTAACTTTCCTATTTATCCTATCTCAGCTGATCTCAGCTGAGAGCGTTTATAAGTACTATATTAATTATTAATTAATATATGATGAACAGAAGATAAAGTGCATGATCTAAATAGAAATATTTAAGTCATACATATGAAATCATTCTGTTACAAAACAACTTAACAGAGAAACTAAAAATAAACAATTATTTCAATTTTCTGAAATTAATTAATAATTAATGACCAACAGAGCTATTTGAATTAAAGATGATGTCTAATATAAAATCACTGTAAAAATACAAATGATATTTTTAACAGACAGAAGTGTACATCATTATAGCTTAAGTTTATAGTAAAAATACTAATAAACACAATCATAACGATATATTTATTCAAAATACGATATTGAGCGGACAAAGTGAAAATTGTAATTAAATACAAGTACAACAAAGCATACTGTATAATATTAAGATAGAAGATAAGATGCTGAAATATGTGATATATCCAAAACAATAATACCAGTAATGATATTAGTCTGTAGATGTCCAGTTGTATCTCACATCCAAAGATTGAACTTCAGGAATGAAACAACACCAGCAACAAAATATATTTCAAGTATGTTTTCTTCATGCACTCCTCAATGCAGTGAAGAAAAATAGAGTATTTAGATAACAAAGTTCTTCATCTCCATCGATCTTCCCTCTCTGGCAGCAACGTTTACAAACTCTATCCTCTACTCTGTCTCGCCCCCACTCTACCTGCAAACATCAAAATTTTCACAAAATAGAAATGGAATCGAAGGATGAAACCCTTCTCTCCTCCTCCTCTTTCTGAGTCGAATTCCCTCTGCCTAAATAAACAGAAGATATCATAATAGTCTCCCCAAAAACTATTCCTCCAGCTGGACGCAGCATCAATCTTCTAGAAAAAATACGTCTTGAAGAGGCCCGAAAATCTCCCAATTCTTTGGCAATTTCTGGAAACGGCCCATGGTAAGAGGTAAAATACCCCATTTGGGAAGTGGGTTTTGAACAGAATCGCAAGATTCTTTAGGGTTTGGTGGAAAATGGAGCCCGAAATTTGCCTCTTTCTTAGGTGCGCGATTGGAGCAAAACGCCCTGCATCATTAAAATTCATATTAAATAACAATATGTCTCAAGTGTGTGGATTTATCAATCATAAAAAAAAATGAATGAATGAAAGATTTATCAGGAATGGTAAGAAAGATAAACTTCCCTTTTTTACCCCATCGATCCTCCACATACTTTCAATATGTAACAATTTGTCAAACCTGCAATATGAACTTATCTGACCCTATACCATTCTTCTCCGTGTTTAGAAATCACACGAGCTGGAATCTTTACAATACCATATGCAAGAATTCATGGGATTATGCTTATTTCTCCAACTTCTTGATCCGTACTCAGTTTCACGAGTTTTGGTTGAACTTTTCCTTCATACTCGCGATCTCCAACACTTGGATTTTCAAACCTCGGTATATTGGAATGATCTCGGCACTTGAATAGCAATGTACCATAACTGCTATAGCTCCATTATTGCACCAATGACCCAAACATGGCATTTTGATTTTAGTATTTATGACTGGATAGAACCTCCATTAATTTTGTGTCTATTTCATTTGTCGTTTCACACTCCAAGATTGCCTATGTTCTCTCGATATTAAACATGTAGGAAGAATATGGTGAATCTGACGGTGATGTAGTAAATGAGAATATGTCTTCTGCTGGTGAATTAATTGTGTTAATAACTGGCCTGGGATTTTGGCAAACGTTTTCATTGATCTGCATCATAAAAGACTAACTTTGTGCATCAAAAACAATATCATGTAATTAAATGATCATAGAAATTAAAAGATATTATTCTAGCAACCATTTTCGTCGTAGCTTCTTCTACTAGAAATTTGGCATTTACTAGAAATTTAACATTTAACATGGCAAATGGCGTGAATCCTCTTTACCAAATCCGACTTGTTTAATGATCAGTCTAAAATCAAATTTTATTATTATTATTTTTTACATATGCACAACCAACAAATGTGTCTCTCCTTTCCCTTAATCCTTTGTCAACAGGAGATCATTATATTACAAAATCCGTTATAGGACAAACTCCCACATAAGCATTAAAATATTAAACAATGAATGGTTTTAGTATTATTGTCATATAATAGAATTTTCTAGAAATATAATATAATCTTGTGTTGATGAAACAGTAATCTATAATACAAACACGTTTTGGCAGCCTAGTCATAACACTTGTGATGATTGAAAGATTCATTCATAGAAGAAGAAGAAAAAATCGAAAAATAAAAACTAAAATCAGACAGAGATTAACATAATAAGCTTTGCTAAAGAATATAATGTACATCTCCTACAAAAACAAAAAGATAAGTAATATGTTATAAATTCCTTTCAATATTTTAATCAATCTCTAACAAATCTTCTATGTCTATTTGCAATGGTGTTATGTAACCCTTTTAAAAATATGATGTGTTCAAAAGTCAAAAGAGCTCCAATAAACAATGACATATTTTCAAATGTATTAAAAAGGGAGTAACCAAAAGTAAGTCATGAATAATGGATGTATAATGTAAGTGTAAGTTTAGATTCAAAAATATATAAAATAAAAAAATAAAATCATTAAAGTGAATCAACTCTGAAGATTTGGAGTTATTTTACAAACTTACATATATCTATAAGACTAAATATTGTATCTTGGTTTGTAAATATATTTTCTCAATATGCAACATATTTGCTTTTAATTAATTAATTTAATTTTTCCCAAAATTATGAAATTATAAAAAAAGAAGAAGCAAAATTAAAATTTAAAAGATTAAAGCTTCTAAGATGATATAGAATATTCTAAGTTCAAGATTAAGGCTCACTTCAATATTTTAATAGAAATTCTTTCAAGATGTAGACCTAAGTGTTAGGAAACAAGCATTTAATAGATTTTATCTACTGAAGTGTTCTTTTATTCAATTATAACCAGAAATCGAAGACACTTTGTTAATCGAAGAAAGAAAGCCAAGCAACTAACTAAATCAAGTAAGCTAAGATAATACAAAAGTAAAAGCTAAGTATTTACAAAATTCTAATGGGGACCCTTTTATTTGCAGAATGAAAGGGGAGTTGTTGGGGTGCCAACAAATGGAGACATGCTGGGTGAACCAGTTATCTCTGTATATTAAAGATATAAAATTAAGGTTTTTATGAAATATCAAACTTCGCACCACATGACTTTACCCTGTCACTAGCCTATATAGTAAAGTTTGAACTCTAATACTGTCACAATCAAATGAATTGTCACAACTATTATTCAAAGACTTCATAAAGATGAATGAGTTTGAAATATATGCATAACAAATAAACCTTATCAAGAATGCTTTCTCAACAGTTAAGGATAATCGAATAACACTAGCATAAAGATATGGCCTCCATACCTTAAGAAGATATCTAGATAAGTTCCTCATCCATTAAATATAAATAACTAAAAGATAAAATTTGTTTTTCTCTTTTTTATTTTTATTTTTAATTTTTTTTAATTTTTTTTATTTATATATCTTTGATTCAAGACTACTATCCTGTCTTGGTAACCATCTATTGATAGCATCATTCACGAGAACTACCAGAGATAAACAAGCTGGCTCGTGATGAGACCTCATGTCCCTTGATCTTATGACCAAGAGCCATCACCCTGGTGATCAGAAATGATGTTATCCCTGACAAGACTGATGATCATGATTAGGTCGGCTCGTAATGAGACCTCCTATTCTTCAATCAAAGTTTAGTTTAGTTTAAAAAAAATTCTAATGGATGAGAAACAAATCCATATAATACCCCTATAATAACATGGAAGGCCTAAAGATGACTAATGCCATTTATTTATAAAGATTCTGAGAGAAACGTTTCCCAATAAGTTAACTTGCCTAGCTAATGATATCATTCTCAAAATAAAGTCCAAGAATAATAATCGTGAGTTCAACTGACTGATTATCTAAGTTCATAAGAAATCTTTCAAGGCTAGGAATGATTCAGTCACAGTAAGAACATTTGATATGGCAAGAAACTCCTTACAATGGTTTCCCTTAAAGATATTAGGTTGATTAGTAGAGAAACATATGAACACCCAGCAGTGTGCCATCAAAGTATTATTTATCTACAATGCTCCCTTAAAAACAAAGAAGAAAATCAAAAGCTGAAAAATATTAAATTCACTACTGAAACCAATCAACCAAACAAAAATCACTAATTGAACCAAAACACTCAAAAGATAGAATCCGATCAAATCCAAAATTCAACCAAAAGGTATGTATTGAAATCCAAAAGAAAAATTAAAAATTTATCGAAACTTTAACTGAGAGTCGAAGATGGTCAATAAACTCCAAAATCAAAATTCAAGATATGATTACTTTCTATATGATGAGCTATACAAAATAACGTAAAAATCATAAAATTATGACATACGTAAGAAATAACGACAAATATCCTAAATGACATATTAAATTTGATCACAATATAAAGATTTAAGTTTAAATAAATGTCAATATAAAATAGAAAATAGGAGACACAAATATGTATGTCAAAATGGTGATTTTTACAAAAGTATCATAAACTTATTATTGATGTAAAGTTTCGAAAATATTTGAATATTGCAGAATCATTCAATTATTAAAATATTTCTTCATTCTTTCAGGACTCATTTAATTAATCGATGAGAAGATTGAATAAGTCGTATCATTATTTATAAAAGAAAAAATGAAAAGTTTAAGTTGTACAGTTTTGTGAAAATAATTACAAAGTGAGCAAGATGTAATGATTACAACTCTTTATTTTGAAAAACAAAAACAAATGAAAAACCTAAAAGAAAATGGTCAAAGATAATAAAAAAGAAATAAAGAAGACTTGTAAGAAACCAATTATTTCAAAAAGAAAGATATCAACTCCAAATCTAGTCAATATGTACAAGGTTAAGGTGATAAGAAATCCAATCATCTAGGTCTCAAAAGTGAAAACGAAAAGCAATCAAGTGAAACCAAACTCAATGTTAATTTCCTTTGATGATTAAATTAATTTGTACAAATCATTATTAATTTCATGTCACAACTTCACTAAGCATCATAATCGAATGAAAGAAAATTCTTAAATTGAAGATCAACACGTAATAATATTTTACATAGATTTAATTGATCTGAAATTATAAAACAATTTTCCATACCCTCAATTATATTTATCTTAATTTGTGGTTGTGATAATATCAAAATAAGACTTTTCCTTAATTATAAATATGGAAACTATTCATAGAAAAGCCTAAATTATTAATTTTAAAAAATGATCGAAAAAATTTAGAGAAATTTTCATCAAAACAATATTTATGTGCAAAATCAGGAATTTGTATGAATGATTTAGAAATTTCAAGGAATTGATTTAGCAAATTCATTTCAAGAGAAAATCAAAATTTGAATGATAAAAGAAATAACCATAAGGCTAGTCTACACATTTTAAATAAATTGATGAATGTCACTGTAATAATTTAAATATAGTCTAAAAGTATATAACTAATGACATCATCCCACAATCGTGTAAAATAACCTAATGATAGATTTATCATTACTGAATTATTGTAAATTTATGATTTCTCACAATTAATACCAAAATTCAATACTTCAAAGTTTAAAAAGATAAATAACAAGTATACAAATTTTGAAATGGAAATAAGATAAAGAATTCACTTCCCTGATGTAAGGCCATACTCGTATTCACGCATTCCTGATTGTATCACTTTCTTCAAAACGCTTTCTAACATGTCAATCCAACCAAGTGTACCTGACCAAAAATTAAGTAGAGATCAATCTATCCTTAGCAGGAAACTATTGAGCTGATTAATAAATATATACATTCTTATATTTACTACTATGTGTGAAATAAAAAAGAAACTACTCTATCTTATTCCTAGCCTTATTTTATGTAAACCAAAATCAAATATTCAATCATAATCAGGTAAAGTCAAAAATCCAATGAAGCCATTGAAGCATTTGTAATCCTACAAAATAAAACATATCAAATATTAATAATATGAATTGAAATGCTTCATACTGAAAAATAGAAAGTATTAAATTAGAACTTATATTTAAAAAAGGAAGAAGAAGATGACATGAAAACCTTTTAAAATATGACTCTTCCAACCATGCATAAACTGGATCATAAAAAGAAGATTGGAGGAGATCTAAAACTCGTGAAGATTCAATGGAATGTGTGATAGCAAGTTCATCAGGATAGTAATCAAAAAGTGGCATGTCGAGATTATGATCAAAGGATCCAGGAGAAGTTAAAGTAGAGGATATATTTTGTAAGGAAGCATCATCATCATAAATTTGAAAATCAAATTTTGACATTACCTTAGAGTAAGCACTTTCCCTTTGAAATTCATGAGATTTTGACGATTTAATTATTTTACAATTGAAAAGATTAGTATCGTCAAAATCTAAAACATTATAAAAAATGGTTTTCTCTTCTAACTTAACTTCTTCAATATTATCGTATGCATGAGATTCATGAGCTATATTTATAAACTTATTTTCCTCATCAATATCGTGAATAGAAATATTTTCCTCATTCTTATACAACAAATCACTTTGCATAGGAACTGACCATAGTGTTTGTATATTAGTATCTAGACATGAACTATAATCAGTAAATAGATCCGGATATAAAGCATGATAACTTTCCAAATGTTGAAAATTAGATGTTCCTATTTGCAAAGGACAATCTTGATTAACTGATTCAAGAGGAAAATCATTATCCATATTTTGATTTGTTGATATATTTTGTGAAGGAATGAGATAATTTTGTTCAATTTGAGAAGAAGAAAATGCAAAATCATGATTTATGCAACGATCATTCAAAGATTCGGGTTTAGATCCTAAAATCATCGATTCCTTTTCGACTACAATTGCTTGAACAAGAGAATGATTTTTTAAGGTAAGTATCGAATTTAAATTCTTTTGTTCTTGAAATTGTATATTAGAAGATCCTAAGATTTGTTGATGTTCAACAATTTTAGTGTCAGAATTTGGACCAATAAAATTAGACCTTGAATCAATATTAACCGATGAAGTGATGCAACGATTAACATGCATATCGTCAATTTGAAGCTTATCATGATTTGTTTGATCATATAAAGTTGAATGAGAATCAAGAAATAAAAATAAATTCGTTATTTCTTCTACAGAAAGTTGATCTTTCTCATGGAATCTAAAATGCATTGACATAAATCTTGAAAAGAAAGTACTAGTAGATTCACCTTCTTGTTTGCGAAGATTTCCAATCTCATACCTCAACGCTTGATAATTGTAATCCTCATGCGCATCAATAAACATATCCATGAAATGTTTCCATGAATGAATGGATTTAGCTGCTAACATTTTGAACCAGCCTCGAATTCTTCTTTTGAAAGTGACAGTAAAAAGCCTGCAAATCTTACTCTCACACACTATATGATAATGGTTACAAATATCTATAAATTCAGTGAGATGTTTCAAAGCAGTCATTTTACCTTCTCCGTCAAAACTTAACCTTTGCAAGAGATTTACTGCACTTTCAGAAATACCTCCAGCAGGCCCAGGCATGCTAAAAGCATGTTCTAAAACAGTAATAGGAGCCATTTTTAAAATAAATCAAAATTTAAAAGAAATAGCTCAAAAGGGCTTACTTGCCGATCAGCCCTCCTTCTAGCGCCATTTGTTGGCCCAATTTTCTTACCTAGGCCAACAAGGAGGTTATGCCCACACAATTAGCTTAACGCAGCGTCCTGTGTGTTTGGAATAGCAAAACCTCGCAGGTTATGGTCCTGTTACCAGCTGATTTTTCTCTTAAGGAGAAATTAAAATCAGCAAAATCTAATCTAATGTTGTTTCTACCTAAATGAATCCTATATTTAGTTTCAATTACCTAAATTGTCCTATAATTGCTTTCTTAAGGAAAGACTTTGATTTTTGAAGAGTTTTTCTAAAAATAAAGATTATTAAAATTATTCTAAAATTACACTAATTTAATTTAATAACTGTTAACTAAAATATACTAAAATAAAACTAATCTTAACTATCTTAACTTTTATATTTATCCTATCTCAGCTGATCTCAGCTGAGAGCGTTTATAAGTACTATATTAATTATTAATTAATAGATGATGAACAGAAGATAAAGTGCATGATCTAAATAGAAATATTTAAGTCATACATATGAAATCATTCTGTTACAAAACAACTTAACAGAGAAACTGAAAATAAACAATTATTTCAATTTTCTGAAATTAATTAATAATTAATGATCAACATAGCTATTTGAATTAAAGATGATGTCTAATATAAAATCACTGTAAAAATACAAATGATATTTTTAATAGACAGAAGTGTACATCATTATAGCTTAAGTTTATAGTAAAAATACTAATAAACACAATCATAATGATATATTTATTCAAAATGCGATATTGAGCTGACAAAGTGAAAATTGTAATTAAATACAAGTACAGCAAAGCATACTGTATAATATTAAGATAGAAGATAAGATGCTGAAATATATGATATATCCAAAACAATAATACCAGTAATGATATCAGTCTGTAGATGTCGAGTTGTATCTCACATCTAAAGATTCAACTTCGGGAATGAAACAACACCGGCAACAAAATATATCTCAAGTATGTTTTCTTCATGCACTCCTCAATGCAGAGAAGCACAATAGAGTATTCAGAAAACAAAGTTCTTCATCTCCATCGATCTGCCCTCTCTGGCAGCAACGTTTACAGACTCTATCCTCCGCTCTGTCTGGCCCCCACTCTACCTGCAAACATCAAAATATTTACAAAATAGAAATGGAATCGAAGGATGAAACCCTTCTCTCCTCCTCCTTTTTCTGAGTCGAATTCCCTCTACCTAAATAGACAGAAGATATCATAACAGTCTCCCCAAAAACTATTCCTCCAGCTGGACGCAGCATCAATCTTCTAGAAAAAATACGTCTTGAAGAGGCCCGAAAATCTCCCGTCTTGATGCAATAAATGAGAATATGTCTTCTGCTGGTGAATTAATCGTGTTAATAACTGGCCTGGGATTTTGGCAAACATTTTCATTGATCTGCATCATAAAAGACTAACTTTGTGCATCAAAAACAATATCATATAATTAAATGATCATAGAAATTAAAATATATTATTCTAGCAACCATTTTCGGCGTAGCTTCTTCTACTAGAAATTTGGCATTTAACATGGCAAATGGCGTGAATCCTCTTTACCAAATCCAACTTGTTTAATGATCAGTCTAAAATCAAATTTTATTATTATCATTTTTTAAATATGCACAACCAACAAATCTGTCTCTCCTTTCCCTTAATCCTTTGTCAACAGAAGATCATTATATTACAAAATCCATTATAGGACAAACTCCCACATAAGCATTAAAATATTAAACAATGACCGGTTTTAGTATTATTGTCATATAATAGAATTTTCTAGAAATATAATATAATCTTGTGTTGATGAAATAGTAATCTATAATACAAACACGTTTTGGCAGCCTAGTCATAACACTTGTGATGATTGAAAGATTCATTCATAGAAGAAGAAGAAAACATCGAAAAATAAAAACTAAAATCAGACAGAGATTAACATAATAAGCTTTGATAAAGAATACAATGTACATCTCCTACAAAAACAAAAAGATAAGTAATATGTTATAAATTCCTTTCAATATTTTAATTAATCTCTAACAAATATTCTATGTCTATTTGCAATGGTGTTATGTAACCCTTTTAAAAATATGATGTGTTCAAAAGTCAAAAGAGCTCCAATAAACAACGACATATTTTCAAATGTATTAAAAAGGGAGTAACCAAAAGTAAGTCATGAATAATGGATGTATAATGTAAGTGTAAGTTTAGATTCAAAAATATATAAAATAAAAAATAAAATCATTAAAGTGAATCAACTCTGAAGATTTGGAGTTATTTTACAAACTTACATATATCTATAAGACTAAATATTGTATCTTGGTTTGTAAATATATTTTCTCAATATGCAACATATTTGCTTTTAATTAATTAATTTAATTTTTCCCAAAATTATGAAATTATAAAAAAAAAGCAAAATTAAAATTTAAAAGATTAAAGCTTCTAAGATGATATAGAATATTCTAAGTTCAAGATAAAGGCTCACTTCAATCTTTTAATAGAAATTCTTTCAAGATGTAGACCTAAGTGTTAGGAAACAAGCATTTAATAGATTTTATCTACTGAAGTGTTCTTTTATTCAATTATAACCAGAAATTGAAGACACTTTGTTAATCGAAGAAATAAAGCCAAGCAACTAACTAAATCAAGTAAGCTAAGATAATACAAAAGTAAAAGCTAAGTATTTACAAAATTCTAATGGGGACCTTTTTATTTGCAGAATGAAAGGGGAGTTGTTGGGGTGCCAACAGGTCCTCAGGTTTAATCTGGATCTGATTATACCCGGAAAAGCCATCCATAAAGGAGAACACCTCGCTACCCGCACACTCATCCAAAATCTGATGTATAAATGGTGTGGGGAAGTTATCCTTAGGACAGGCACGATTTAAATCACAAAAATCGATGCATATTTGGATCGCTCCCTGCTTCTTATCCACTGGAATGGGGTTTGAAACCCACACCTTCAAGGGAACAGGATAGATGAAACCGGCTTTCAACAACTTCTCTATCTCTGCCTTAATGGCGGGTGCTTTCTTAGGATTCATGGCGCGTAAACGTTATCGAACAAGTTTAGCGTTGGGGTAAGTCTTAATCTCATGTTCGACAATCCGAGGGTCGATACCTGGAATCTCATCATAAGACCAAGGAAAAATATCATGGAATTCCTTGAATAGCTCGGTATATTCGAGAATCTCAGCATGGGAACATTCCGCCCCAATATAGACATTCTCAATGGTGCCAGGATTTCAAGAGATGTTGATAGAAATCGTGGAAAATATGTTCGCCATGTTCCCATCAGCCATCTAACCAGGAGAGCTTAATGGAATCATGGGACTACCAACTCTCTGACTAAGAATCTCCCTATAATCCTCATGCTCCAAACAGTCAAGCGATGGAAGGAAATATGATCTATGATGAAGTTCCTCCCATGGCGGCTCAACACCTGACATAGCCTCAATGATTGCTTCATCTGAAGGGAAAACCGTATCCAGGAAGTCATGGGAATGAGAAGACTGTACTACCCATGCCGACAGCACATAGGGGTCTTCCTCTTCCATCCGCGAAGAGGAAGAACAAGGATCTGCAACATTTTTAAGATTGGCTTGATAAGCTATCATGGTTGTAGGAAGCGGCACGTTGGTCTCGATAGGCTCACTTGAAATACTCAGTGTAGGAAGAATCCAAGGATCTTCCATATGAGTTGTGCTAAAATACACTAAGGTCGTAGAAGTCGAAGCCTTATCGGAACAAGATCCTATCATGAGGACTGGTGCAGGACAACTAAAGCTTCCCATGAGGGATGGATACATGCCTACACCCACACTCCCAGTTGCTGGCTGAGAGTGTTCAATGACTGAGACTGAAGCTCCTGAAGATACAGTAATAGGGGAATTCTTGAATGTCATTTGATCAATCGTTACAATCTTCCCATTATGTGGAAAGAGTACAATGCAGAACAAGGAAGAAGCAATGGCTTGCATACTATACATCCAGTTTCGACCCAGCAATAGATTGTAGTCGAGGGGCGCATCAACCACCTCAAACTCTATCGCAACGGTCTTCCCTCCCAAACGGACTTTAAGGGATGGAATGATGCCGTGTGGCTTAAAATATCTCCCATCAAAATCAGTTAACATAGTCGCTGATTTTAACAACTCAGGAGAACCAAGACCCTTCCAACAGGACAAAGACATCACAGATGCAGCAGCGCCCTCGTCAATCACAGTGCGCTTGACGATCATATTAAGACATTCTACATCTACCAAAAGAGACACATAGTAGGGAAAGTGAGGCTGATGACCTACAGTTTCAAATTTGATCACTGAGGAAGAATCATCACCATTCACACCAAGAGCATAAAGCAAAGCCTTCCTTTGCGAAGGACAACTCTGAAGCACTTCCAATGTAGACATTGCACAAGAAGTATGGCCCAAATCCTCGACAACTGAATAATTCTGGGTGGGTCGGGAATTTGGATTATGCCCCGAGTGCTTAAGTACCCCCTTAGGAATGCGAGGTGCAGCCTCAGGTTTATCTGCAGGTTTCTCAATGCACAAAGGGGTTCCTGGTGGATCAAGTTCTTTGCCTGGGTTGGGTTGTGACGATCCATAATCTTTCGCACGAGTCACAACCTTGGCAGCACGAACCATGTTAATGCACCCACGAGCACTAGTCTCTGGTGGATCATTCTCACTAGATTGCTCCTGGGACTTCAAGTTCATATTCTGGTTATGTGGTAAAGGGTTCGTTAGCATAGCTGGGCCTTGTGCTAAGAGTCTCGAAGCTTCATCAATTCGAGGGCACAAGTAAGTGAGGTGATCATCCTTACATAGCTTTCAAGGGAACTTAACCTTACGTTTCGCTTGCTTGTCCCCACCAGCATTCTGACTGTTCTTTTCATTATTGGCAGCATTCTCATTCCTATTCCCACCCTTTCGATTATTATTCTTACCCTTTTTTCTATTCCATCCGGGTTGCTGGTTACCCTTCTGGTCCGACGATTGCATAGAAAGTACATTCACCGTTTGGGTGGGTTGAGACGAAGCTGTAGCTTGTCCCAAAGCAGACTGGTTGAGCGACAATTGAATAACATGTTTTGCAACCAAATCTGCAGGTTTTGCACTTGGACAACCCACAATGCCATCGGCATGTGGTCCAGGTTTGACCTTAGGATCGAAACTAGAACGAGGAGCGTTGGGAATAATCTCATACAACAAATCGGACTGAGCATAAATCAATTCCAGTTCCTACGCCCTAAAGATTGCTTGTTCCTCATTCTGCACTCTGGATGTAGAAACATCCTTCGCGATATATGGCAATAAAGACTTGAGGAACCACTCGAGAAGGAACTCCAGCGGTATAAAAGCTTTAATTGATCTCTTCCGTCTATGCCACTCCTGAATATGATCAGAAATATGGGTGGCTTTATCTTGCCGAAATGTTGACAAGAGTTTAGTACCAATGTCATAGCGCACTGGTAGCTAGAAGTGATTAAGAAAAGTCATCGCAAGATTGTTGAACAAGGTAAAAGCTCCCTTTGGTAACTCTATATACCATTTCGCAGCAGGCCCCATGAGGGTGCTTTGAAATAGTCGCAAGCGGACTGAGTCCTGATGTAACGAATTCGAAGAGCACCAAAGGTGAAATGTGGTAACGTGTTCGCTCGAGTCCTCTCCCGGTTTTCCTTCGAACTTAAGTATGTCCGAAGGAAGATTGGTAGGGATAGCCGGCTAAGCCGGGTCATGAGCCACAGGATCGTTTGTAAGTCTCGATAAGTCAGGAAGGTTAAGTGTCACGAGGAATGGGAGCCTAGGATGATGAGGTCGATGGACCGGTCTCCCTGGTTCACATAGGTTTGAGCACCACCATGGCCTTGGCCATAGTGTCCTCCTCCTGTCTGACCCGTATAGGGTGACGTGGAAGTACCATAGTAAGGTGGACCTTGACTAGTAGGAGCTACGAAGCCATAATTAGGAGAGTAATCAGGTTGTTGATACCCACCTCCGTAAGGTGAAGAAACCTGTCCATACTGCGTCTCGTAATAAGGTCCATAGGTCATCGCATGCGATGTCCCATGGGACACTCCGTTGGTAGGAATATAAGCTCCAAAAGGGGGAACATACATACCACAAGTAGGTATATATGCCTCAGACCTAACAAGATGACCACTATAAGCGTGAATATATCCTCCCAAAGCAACGGGTGGTATATGAACTTGAGACACAATCAGCCTAGTAACTGCAGTATGGACCTAACTCGTAGCCATATATCGACCACATGGATAAGGTGGAGGATGTACAATTGAAGAACTCGGAACCGAGGACGAAGGAATCTGAGTAATAAGATATGTACTACCGCCTATCGTCACCCATCTCGGACCTGGTATCCTAATCGGATCACTAACCCTAGACCTAGGAGGGGGATGAGATGTAGCTTCCACCACTGGGATGGAAGGTGCAATGTGACTAGTACTCCCAAACCTCTCCGCAAGGTAAGGAATGGGATTTCCCCCAGGCATAGTGCTAGGCTCAAAGTCGGATTCGACATGAAATGTCAAATCATGCATAGGAAAACCCGTCGTAGCATAATTACCGTAACTAGTGCTAGCAGGTTCAAAGTGATTTTGGGCATCTTCCGGCATTCCATACCTTTAATGTGTCAATGGGGAATCAGCCCTAGGGTGAGTAGGTCTATCATGCAAATATCCTATCTGGGAAATCACATGACCGAACTCAGCTAGGTCAGGTGAAGGATCGTATGTAGGAGTAAATTCCCCATTGTCAACACGAATGGGAGGAGGTGGCTCATGAATAGTCTCTGAATGATCATCCATGGTGTGTGAATCAGTGTGTGACATAGTCCGCCTGGACTATCTAGGTATCTCTCCCAAAGAAGGAGGAGAAGTGGAAGGCTAAAGTCCTACTAACCGACGAGAACAGTGTCGAACCGCACTCGAATCCACAATGACTCAAAACAAAAATAGCAAAGACTCTCTATTTACGTAAACCCTAGGCCAACTAGCGTGCACAGAGCAATCACTAATAAAATCTAAAGCCAAATGCAAGCAAACAAGGGCTGGATAAGTGAGCTCCCAAATGAAGCAGGTATGTCTTGCCTAGGAGAGCCCTGAGACTCCCATACACAACAAGCGGAGGTACGTAACCAATTATTGTGGCCCTCATCTTCAACGCGTAAAGCGACTGTGCTGTCTGACCCCAACCTGGCCGGGACACCTGCAGAATAACCTCTATAAGTACCCCCTCGATATCCTAGGTAAGGTCACTAGTGTCACCTCAATATAATCAAAGCTCAGGCGAACAGTCGCAGGCGGGATTGACCGTATGGGCAGGGTAGCAAAGCCTGAAACTCTCGAAAAAGCCCCCAGATATGAGTACAATCCTGGAAATATCTCCAGTGCTACTCAGTTATGACTAGGGGTCATCCCAATCAATAACCGCTCACACTGCCTCGTGCTTAAATCCCATTTGATAGGAGGATCCTGAGAACGATGGTTATACCAAGGATTTCGCACACTCCCTGGACAGACACCTAGATGTTGTTGTTTAGTGATCTTGGAGAATTGACTTACAATGAACTATTCCAATATCCTAAAACCTAAGCTTGTTGGTGCACCCTAGAAAATAAAAGAGTGTAATTTATTTTAATTAGCGTTGATTTTAGTTGGCTTTATTACTCAAAAATAGGATATGGTCATGCAACTAGTGGTGTTATGACGCAACATGAAGTAAAATGCACACCGTAACAATCAGTGCAAATGCATTGTGTCCATGTGAACAGGGTATGCTACTACGTGAAATGCACAATTCTTCTTCAAATGATGAATGCAAATTTTTCCTATATGAAGTCCTAACTATTACTCCAAAGCAAATCTAGATCTAGTGCAAGCACAATGCAAAGTGCAAAATGCAATGCATTATGATAAGCAAATGTTTTTGGCTTTTTTGAAAATATAAGAGATGCAAAAAGCAAAAGAATGATTCTACCACCCCCAGACTCTGCAAGCACACATAGACAACATCCAAGCAAAGCACTAAGGTAAAATAACTCTAATGCACTAATCTCAAACAAAAAATCGAAAATGCCATGACAAGAACATTCCTAAAAATTAAAAAAAAATTAGGCTAAAAAAAAATGTTTTCAGTTAGAAACAGAGGTCAAAACAGACTCAGGCAGTGCCAAAGGAGACTCAGCAACTAACAGCATTCACCCAACAACCAATTAACTTCCACAAAAAGGGAAAAATCCAGGGTATACGCGACTGTTCGCAGTAAACCCACGTGTATACACGGAAATCACAGAGGAAACCGCGTGTATACGTGACTGTAAATAAAAAACCCACATACATGAAGAAAAGGTGCATAAAACAAGGCAAACAAATAGGCTGAGACAAACTTCACTCCAATCAGACTCTACCAGGCATACATGCCCCCAGACCCGACACAGAAACAAGAGAGAAAGAGCAATTCAAATACATTGAATGCCGAGAAAATCACCCCCAAAGGACAACTACTAGGAACTCCCCAGCGGAGTCGCCAATTCTGTTATGGAGAGAAATTCCTATGGCTTGGGGTACCACAATAGACAGCTTTGACTCTAGAAATCAATCTTTCCCAATATGCAATAGAAATAAAATGTCTAGCACTAAAGGATAAGACCTCGTACCTTATTCCGAACGGTTGAAGTAGATCCCCGTTGAGATTTCCAATCTTCAGCTTGAATTGATATAATACTTCCTCAACAACAAGTAAACAATACAAACATACTGTATATCATGGTGTTAGATCTATTCTAGCATATATAATCAATAATGTAAAAACATTTGACATATTCCAATGGATACAATATTCAATCAAATACACATCATTGGACAGGAAAAGATAATTCTTATTAATATAAATCAGAGATTACAAGATAGATACAACCTCTGACGGCACGTCTGTGAACCGGAGAAACTGAATCCCCCACTTGGGCCTCCACCACCTCAATTCTCCATCTCACGATAGCAAGCTCACTAACAAAAGGCAAGCTTGGGAAGAACACAAAAGTGCTCCAAAGGGACAAAGGGATGCAGACTCAAGTATAAATTCTGGCAACAATGGACTATAGTTTCTTTGCTTTCAATCTCTCTATATGCCTTCAATGTACCAAGGGGTTCCTTATATAGCTTCACAAGGGATAATGAAGGGAGGATACAATATTCAATCAAATACACATCATTGGACAGGAAAAGATAATTCTTATTAATATAAATCAGAATAATCAACCCATAGTATTTACCCACTTAGACATTATTTCATTTATTTTGTCTTATTTGCCTAGTCCATGAGTCCCACCATGTGCAAGTTGATAATTTCCTATCCATAGAGGTCAAACTTGCCATTATTGACTCATGGAGTGCTTGGGAAAGCCTTAGGAATCAAATCTACTTTATTCCTGGTCTCCTAGGCGCCCTTCTGCTTTTTCTGCTTTATTGCCTGCTTTTTCAGTGTTTTAAGGCACATAGGAAAGCAAGACTAGGTGAGGTGAATCAGCTTTGTTGCCTCTTCCTCCTCCACTCTTTCCTCCATACAAAAGCATGTATGAGCTGCCATTTTACCACTCTTTATCTTGCCCATGCACCCTTTCTAATTCGTGGGGTCCTTGATAGATTTGGGATCAGCTTTTTACACCTATGGGGGATTTGCCTATTTTGGG
>LPNX010764806.1:72267-175533 GCA_001517045.1 Pseudotsuga menziesii
GGCGACAACATTCTACAATTTTGTTTTACAGTCCATGTTTAAGGGAGGATTTTCCCAAGTTGGTTTTGCCTCTTTCCTTGGTTGTATGGACATTGCAGTATGTAAAGGGTGACTAAGCCTTGTTGCTAGGCCCTATATTTTTGATTTATTACTCATAAAGTCAGGCTTAAGGGGGGGTGTTAGAATAATCAACCCATAGTATTTACCCACTTAGAAATTATTTCATTTATTTTGTCTTATTTGCCTAGTCCATGAGTCCCACCATGTGCAAGTTGCTAATTGCCTATCCATAGAGGTCAAACTTGACATTATTGACTCATGGAGCGCTTGGGAAAGCCTAAGGAATCAAATCTACTTTATTCCTGGCCTCCTAGGCACCCTTCTGCTTTTTCTACTTTATTGCCTTCTTTTTCAGTGTTTTAAGGCACATAGGAAAGCAAGACTAGGTGAGGTGAATCATCTTTGTTGCCTCTTCCTCCTCCACTCTTTCCTCCATGCAAAAGCATGTATGAGCTGCCATTTGACCACTCTTTAGCTTGCCCATGTGCCCTTGCTAATTCGTGGGGTCCTTGATAGATTTGGGATCAGCTTTTTACACCTATGGGGGATTTGCCTATTTTGGGTAAGCCTGCTTTATGCTAGATTTGGATGCTTCCTTATGCATTCGATTTGCTCATGTATTCTATATATTCAGCAGCCTATGTTATTACAGGGTTGGCTATTGTACACTCAGTTAATATAATTTTGTGTTACAGCTCCATATTCAGTCTCCATTGTTGATAATTTTGCATGATCAATTGTTAATTGTTGTGGGTGAAATTAATATACTGCAGGCCTGAATTTCTACATTCCTTATATAGCTTCACAAGGGATAATGAAGGGAGGATACAATATTCAATCAAATACACATCATTGGACAGGAAAAGATAATTCTTATTAATATAAATCAGAGATTACAAGATAGATACAACCTCTGACGACACGTCTGCGAACCGGAGAAACTGAATCCCCCACTTGGGCCTCCACCACCTCAATTCTCCATCTCACGATAGCAAGCTCACTAACAAAAGGCAAGCTTGGGAAGAACACAAAAGTGCTCCAAAGGGACAAAGGGATGTAGACTCAAGTATAAATTCTGGCAACAATGGACTATAGTTTCTTTGCTTTCAATCTCTCTATATGCCTTCAATGTACCAAGGGGTTCCTTATATAGCTTCACAAGGGATAATGAAGGGTCAAATTCGAGCGATCTCAAGGCATATTGAAGGCCAGGAGTTGAATGAGTCAGATCCATGTCAAGGAAAACTCCAAAAGGATTTGGATTATGCACACATCCCGATGTATGCGGTTATATGGGTCAAACCCGCGTATGTATGCGGTTATCGGGTAAAAAGCCACGTATATCATTTTTCATATAGTTTAAGGGATGATCAAGGAAACATCAAAGGATAAAAAATGGTCCATGGGGTCTAAAGAGTCTGTAGCGGGACAGGGGAAGGCCATACAAAGTGTGATTCACCTGCAGTGGTGAAATCCGCTATAACAGTAGTCTAATGAGAAAATTGCGGTTTTCTTATATTTTTATGTTTCATTTTCTATCATCATTTGTTTCAGTAACCATAATAAAATCAAACCCTCCTTGATTCCCCAATTGAGGCCCACTTGGACCGAAAGAGGTTCCTGGAGGGTTTTCTTTTTAACAAGAACATCCATCTCAAAATTTACTAAAATTGACAAGACTCCAATGTGTATGCTCTGCACTTGGCTGCGGTTCGTCCGATCATTCAAGCTGTATCAAAAGCACTTGAGTGACTAGTATAATTAGGATTCACTCTCCCAAATTGACAAACCATCAGGTGAAAATCCAACACCTATATCAAACCATTACGGTGGCAAAATACCCAAAGGAAGCGGGAACTTCTAAAAACTGACCTCGGGGCACCGATCTCTGTCACACCCTAATGGGTGCATTATGAAAAATAGCCCCAGAGACTCCATTCATCACACATATTCCTTGCGGGTAGCCGTGAATGTTTAGTTTTGGACATACTCCAAGTACTCTCGTGCATATCTGGAGTCCACCCCTTCGCCTAATTTTAATCAACTTATATTTCACATTAACTTAAAATGTACCAAGAGGCAATTGCAAAATATTTACTCCCAGCACATGTAAGTACATTGATTTTATTTTGACTCCATTTTAAAGCACTGATTATTTTCTTGCTATATATATATATATTGTGTCTCAGCATTGTGCTTTCGTGCGCTCATTGTGTATCTTGTCATCTATGGTTGTTTATGGTTAATTCTCAAACTCCTAAGTAATTCATTCAGTTTAACATCACCATACTAAGTAATTAGCCTTAGCAACTTAATAGGGTCTACCCCCCTTGGCTTCGTTAGGAGTTGAGCCTAAACGAAGGAGTCAAGAACAAGGTGACAACCTTGACTCGAGACTTGCCCCCAAGGACACACCGAGTGGCATGAAGATTTCTACCACGTGACCCAGGTGTGTGAAAGGCGGCAACAGGTGGTTGATATTTGGTCTTATTAATCGGTTTACTTGACTTTCCTTACTTTATACAGTTAGTTTAATTCAAGCATACTCAAGTTTTGTGCATTTAGGTGCATAGTAGTCTTTGAGCATTTTAAAAAGTGACAAGAAAACATTTAGAAGCTTTTGCATTTGATTTTGCATAGAGTATTTTTATTTTCAGTTTTTAAAATATAATCTCAAAAAACTACAAAAATATAGTCTTAGTGTTCTCTTTATGATTGCATTTTCATCAATTTACATTTACAAAAAGAAAAAAAGCTTGTTTTTTTAGTGATATTTTGCTTTGGAATTATACACCTTTGCTTTTTATATTTCTTATCGAGTCAAAAACATCATAGTCTTTCACTCCACTTGCCTTCTGAGTAAAAAATAACCCTTAAAATGAACACAATAATTAAAATCTATTAGTAATTTTTATTTTTTAGGGCCATACACCTACTAGCTTAGGCTATACTTGTAGGATAGGAAGTGTAAACTTCCCACAAGTATTAAAATTCAGACATAGTGGACCAATCGATAGGTAAAACCGTCTCTTTATCGATAGTATCTGGGAAGCTCCTCTCAAACGAGATTCAAGCATGAGGCAGCGTGGGGGAATTGGACTAAGGAGATAACCCTCTGATTCCTTGTTGAAACGTAAATCAGGACTTTTACACATCTGGGGATTCTATCCTAGACAAATTTTTGGGCTCAGCTACCCTGCCCATGCATACGAGTCAGGCTTGCGACTGTCCCCCCACACTGTCGATATAGTTAAGGTAGCCTCTAGTCTCTTGACATCTAGGGTTCATACCTAGGTAAACCGGAAGGCTATTTCTGGTTCACCTTGGATGGGCTTGGAAGGTAGCCCTTGTTGAAAGTGTAGGAGCATGGTGGGTGATTCCTCCACTTGTGCCTAAGAACCTCTTCAAGGATGCCAAGTAAGTATTCTTCAACTTTCTTCGGGAAAGCATATATTTTACACTTGCAGAGTGTTGAGAGTTTAGGAATTTTGGAGTGATTGCTCTGTGGTTTGCTTGTCCTTAGCCGACCTTAGGGTTTGAATTGTCAAATTTACAATCATGGAGGAATAACCTATTAGACGGTCACGAAGGTTGCAAAACCTTCCTCCTCTCATCACATTGGAACCTCCACCTCCACCTCAAAGGCTGAGATTGGACACAGATGGTTCATTTGAACCGATAGGAGTAAGTGAAGTTCTGGGTGAACCATAACTTAGGGAAAATCGTTTTGATTTTAATACAGTTGAGATAGAAGACTTGCAGGCTAACGATTTTGCAAGGAATTTTAATACACCCTTGACTGACTTAAACGATCCTATGATCATCCAGGTTCAGCCTTTTTATTCACCTGTGTTAGGTGTCCCTGTGGGTAGGATAATGTCTACTGCAGGAGAAAGTTCTTTTGTTTTCACCTCAACTATTCCGGCTGAAGGGGTACTACCTCCCCCGGTAAGTGCTC
The DNA here is from genome assembly GCA_001517045.1 of Pseudotsuga menziesii. Lineage (NCBI taxonomy): Eukaryota > Viridiplantae > Streptophyta > Pinopsida > Pinales > Pinaceae > Pseudotsuga > Pseudotsuga menziesii. Next base: position 76,286 of record LPNX010764806.1, read on the forward strand.
CTAGATCTAGCATACCTACTATTCCCTTAACTCCAACGAGCTGGGGGGTTCAACCACCGGTTCCCACAAGCCTAGTAGGTGCTTCTGGTGGCATGGTTACTAGAATTCCTAGTATACCTAATGTTCCTTCCTCCTTCACACACACTTCCCAGAGTGGTCCAGTAGGATCCTCAGCTTTTGTCCAAGGATTTCCTTGGAATGGGGAGCATATTCCCCCATCCACTCCATACATAGGCCCATCACCTTCTTATGTAGGAGTGTAGTTTGGAAACACTAACCCTTACGGGAAAGGTTTTCAAACTCCGATCTCGGCCCCATTCACGAGCTCTCCCTTTTCATTGTTTAGCGGAGGGATACCTGCTCCTATTTTTCAAACCCCAGTTTCGACTGGGGCGACCGTGACCTCCTATACTGCACCTCCCACCCATAATCATGTGGATTATAGATGGAATCCATTTCAAATTAATCCATCCACTTTGCAACCGGTGGCATGGGGCAACCCCACCTTCACTTATGGGAATTTGGGGGCAATTCCCTCTAATCCCCATATTGGCACTTCTAGTGCTTCGGTTTGACCTAATCTTTTGTTCTTGGAGACGTTAAACTTGCCAGATTTTTCTAAATTGATGAACAACCCAGTGAGGCATGACCCCTTGTGGCCACCTGCCCCCACCAAATTTCCATTGGACATCCCAAAATTTGAAGGCAAAGTTGGTGAAGATCCTGGGGCTCATGCCACTACTTTTCATTTATGGTGTTCTTCTAATTCATTGAATGAAGATTCAGTTAGGTTGAGGCTGTTCCAAAGAACCTTAACGAGTACTACAGCAAAATGGTACATTGAATTGCCTTCTGTTGCGTTCAGTAGTTTTTGGGACTTGGCTAATGCATTCCTTAGCCACTTTCAGCTTCCAGTTCAATACGATTTTGGAATGGACTTGTTATCTAACTTCAGGAAGAACAAGGCTACCCACATCTCGGATCACATCCAAGAGTGGAGGAGGTGAAAGAGCCTTATTAAAGGCACTATTCCTCCTAGGTTCTTACTAGAATGGTTCCTTAAATCATTATTGCCTTACATATCTAAGGACATATCTACTTCAACAGTGACGAATGAGGAAGAAGCTATCCTCGGGGCCCAGCAATTGGATTTGATTTATTCTCAATATGGGATCCTGTATGAGATTATTCCTGAGGAACTGAGGCCTACTGTTGATGCCTGGAAAATCACAGGAGGAAACAGCAAGGGATTCTCCCTAGTCAACATTCCCAACTAGCCTGTGACTGTTTGGTGTAGGGAATCTGTCCGGTTTGCGGTCCGGCTACCGTAGGTCAAAAACAAAAATAAAAGGTTTTACCAATTGTGGACCGGTCCACCATATATATTTTTGTATTTTTGACTTAAAGTATGATATGCACATGCCTAATTAATATGTAGGGTCATAAAGGATATAAGGAGTAGTCACAAAGTGATGTGCGGGTTCTTACCTTTCGTCTTAGGACTCACAAGCATCTAAATCACATACGCAGAAATAAAATAAATCTAACTATCTACCTATCTATCCCCAGGGAACTGAAATGCAACTTATCAATGAGTAATGCATATTGTACATGCATTATAAAGAGAAATTATAGATAGCTGATATTCCTTCCCACAACACACGAACGATTAAAGATATTTAGACAATCAGATAGCCAATTGCTTATGAACAACATTCATTACTCATGGTGGTAGTTTCACAGAATAAACCAGAAATCATTCAAACAAGAACATAGGCCCTAAGAGTTAGAACGATCTCATAGTTAATGGAAAAAAAGCTGCAACGAAATAGTTCATCTTCCACTAATCCATAGCATAACATTTGAACGTCCCACCCAACTTTCTCCAACATGCAAAACAATAATTCTTTATTGCAAAAAAAAGTAGTTCTTCTTACAATATCTCTTTTCTTGTCTAACTGGGAAAAATCCCTTTTTCCCTTCTAAGTCCTTTATATTTATACAAAATAATAAGACTGTTGGGCTGCCTACGAATAACTCTTGGGCTTCCCCAAATTTTCGCCTCCCAAGACTTTACTTTCACTAAATTTTTACAAAATTTCAGCATATTACAAAAATGGGCAAACATTCACGAGGAGGGTCCTGCTTGATCATTTAGGAATTTCTTCCAAGCTAAAGCCTCTGAGGCGATGCCTTCAAACTCAGAAGGTTCCAAAAAACGAATGTTTATCTTGAACTTCGTAGCCTGGTTCTTGATGGCTTCAATTCTGGCTACACTCAAATGAAGCTGATCTTCTAATACTTTCACACTGACTACGGAATGATCTACCTCATTCCTTAAGCTCTGGTCATCGAGAGCTTTAATGTGTTGTATTTTCTTTTCCTCTTTTTGGTACCTTTTCTACAAAATTTCCACAAACAAGTTGTGGTCCGGAAAAACATCCAGTCTCTATTCAGATTCTACTTGGCACTGGTTATAGGTAATCAGGAGCCTTCTAAGAATTCTGTACATGCCCCTTTCATCTTTCTAACAGCCTTTTTGAATTCCTCAGCCGTGTTGATGGAAAACTCTAATAAGTCATAGTCCTGCTTAAGGGCATGTCGATCTTTCGAGGGCAGCTCTGCAGGAGCTTCTTCATCGTTCTCTAGTCTTTCCATCCTTGCTGTCAGGACTTCCAGGATGTCCTGAGATCTATCAACAAAATATGAGGAGGTCTCCAAAATCTCCTCCAACTGACCATCTACTTGCAAAACCTTGCATATTTCTTCTTCTATGGCCGTTTGCAACTGCAGCATCTTGGTTTTCTATGTCAGCACATGATCTTTGAAAGGTTGGAGATTAACTTGTTGTTCTCTGGCTTCCTTCAAAGATGTTGTCAGAGAGGTAATTTGCTCTTGAATATTTGCCTCTTGTTCTCGAGATTGCTTCTCATTCGCCTCCAAGGTGGTCTTTTACAGCTCTAGATATTCTATCTTTCCTAGCAGCTGCTCTTTTTCTGCCCTCAATTCTTGATATTCTTGTTGTATCTTCTCCAGACCCTCCTGGGCAGTTTCCATAGATCTTCTCTCTACTTGGAGAACCTGCAGTTCAGCCTTTGAAGACTTCATCTCCTTTTGCACGTCTTCAAATTTTCTCTTCAACTTGTTGCTTTCTTCTCTCTCCTTTCTTAGTGTGTCTTTCAATTGAGAAGAAGATTTCTTCGATTGTTCCAGATCTCTCATTATCTTATCTACATTGTCCTTTGTAGCGTGGATCAATGTAGCCCTGCTCTAATAGTGAATCTGGGGTCTCTGTCTATCCCATATACAATAGTCATATCAGTTATCATTTTCCCAGACAGGCCCCCTGTTTCAACCTTGTTTTCAGTTCTTTTTACTATCATCTTCCTCTCCTTATCATAGAAGATAGTATTAAACTCAGGGATTTCTTCCCCTATTTTTTTTTCAAAGGGGACTAGTCTAAGGGTGGGGACCATAGACTATCCAGGTGTGCTGACAGCAGGTACTTCAAGGTCTTGAACATCGGGGTTCTCCACATCCTGGGTCTAAATGTCTGCCATGTCAAAGGCTGACTGTCTTGTCACTGTCAGGGTCGACTTCATCCTCTCTGCCTCCTGTTTCTGAAGTTCCTCATATAGCTTCCTTTTTCTTTCTTATTCTTCAATTCTGGAATCTTCTTCTGCTTTTCTAGCCACCTCTTGTGTAGCTCTCCTCTTCTCTTCTTCTTTTCCCTTCAGCCACCCTTCAGCTTCTTGGGCTAACCTTTGGGCTTCTTCATTTCTTCTCCTGGTTTCTTCATCGGCCTTTTCCTGCTCATCCTACCCCTTTCCACCTTTGGTGGTGATCTTCTTTTTAAACCTTTTCCTCAAGGCCGTTATGTTCAATGCACTGCGAAAGATGGACTCTTCTCTTTCCCAATGGTGGGTGTATTCAAAGTGGACATTGGCTTCTTTGCAGTGCTCAGCAACCTTGTTGTGGGAGTCATTCCTCTAGAAGGGAATTTCACCAAAATGAAACTTTTCCAATTCCTCCACAAATTCATCTTCCTTCTTCACTCTGGTAAACTTATAACTCCCCAACCTGAAAGGTAAAGGGGGGTATGCAGCCTTCTTGTGTTCAAATAAAAAGCTTCATATGCCATCTAGGAAGACTTGCCTAACTACCTCTTTATGAACTATATAGTCTGTGGCATATTTGGGCAGTAGGGAGGGTGCTCTAGAGCCTCCAAACATTCTAAAATAGAGCCCCTCCTCAGTCAGGTAATAATCAGCATATTCCTCGATCACCTGCAGTGCCTCCTCAGACATGCAGTCACACTCTTTCAGGAAAATAAGAGTATACAATGGCATGATAAAATGTTCACAAACCTCCCTGTAGTGACTGTGGTACTTGTGAGCCCACAGTGGCTTGTATGCGTAGTAAACAGGTATCCTTTCTCGGTCCCAGATGCACCTTAGACTGGAGAAAGGTTGATTGCACAGTATGCAATCAATGAGTATGGCGCTCATGTAAAATTCTGACCTCTTTTGGGACACTCCTCCCAAAGCTGAGGCCATACAGGATGAAAGACTATTCAACACTATGTTGGCCCAGTTGAAAATGGTCCCCTATGTCGCGACATAAAAAATAATCGGCATCCACTCCAATTTGAAGCTTTTTCCATGAGCTCTCCCAAAAATTCTATTGAGAATTAAGGCAATGAACCTGTAGGGGTCCTTAAGCTCGTAGTATGATATTCTCCCATTGGCCTGGTTCTAAAGTTTCTTCTAGGAAAGAACATCCTCTTGAGGGTCTCAACAAGGTCCATTCTGATGTTTCTCAGCCAATATTCAGTTAAGAATATTTGTGCTTCTGGTAGGTGGTAGGCCAAGGCTACATATCCTGGGCTATAGGCAACATAGCCTTATTTGTCAACATTCTCAAGAAACATAGTGGTTACATCTGCCCTGGGAAGAATCCACCCAATCACTTCAGAGCATGGAAAGAGCTCTGGTCTTGTAGCAATCTTCATCAGTGAATACCTTTCTATATTGGCATATATTCCTTCTTCCTCAAATCCTATATCAGGCACCTCTCGGCGCGTGATCAACCTGTAGATGTCTCCCCACTGATACTCAGGCTCTACACTAGTTATGCACTTGGTGTCTTCATAAATATATTCGGTCTTGGTAATGACTTCTATGTCGGGATCCTCTTCGACCAGAGGGGCCTTCTTCTTTTGATGCTTTGACATTTTGAGTTCGGAATCTTCCTATAACGTATACAAATTGTAATTGTTAGGCTACTTCTGGATAATTTACAAAGATTGAGATAATAATGTAAAATGTTTTACCTCATCTGTGTTTAACATGACGATATTTAATTAAATGAAGCAAATATGTTCACGCTAATACTCCTGGGTGAATCCGCGGACCTGGGTAACACTTTTTGGCAAGCGCATTTCAGCAAAAACAGAAAAACGCACCTCGGTCAAGGGCTTGTTAAGCCCTCGACCAAGGTCTTAATATCTCGACCGAGGTTTTATCAAGCCCTCGACCGAGGTATCTAAATACCTCGGTCGAGGTATTTAAATACCTCGACTGAGGTATTGCGGGCTTTAAAAACTACCTCGACCGAGGTATTTAGATACCTCGGTCGAGGTTCATACCTCGGTCGAGGGCTTAAAAAAACAGACTTAGCCCACATTCAAACAAATGGAAAATATCCTATGCCTTGCAGAGGTGTAAACCCTGCCATTCCTAGCACATAACTGAGCGGAGTTGATACCGATAGATTCACCAACGAATATTCTATCCATTGAGGTATCATACACGCATTTTGGCATTCATATGATATTTATTTTTTAATTACTTCTAAAACTTATACTTAGAAAACCACACTGCAACTTCAAAGCAGCTCAAAGAAAAATCCGCAAAGTTAAAAATACACAGCCAAAAAATTCTTTAAAATGCACACATCACATATCGATGTGTCCTCTTCAAAAGGGTATCTTTGGTTTTTCAATTTTTGAAAAAATAGAAAAAAATTCTTTACGGGGACAAATATGTGTTTAAAACGATGCTGAAATCGAATGTGGTCACTTTCGAAAAATAATAAATAATTGTATAATGCGAAAAAAATTAACAAAAAAATATGCACATCACACTGCATTTTATGTAGATCATGCTCATATATATATATTTTTTAAATTATTAATGCAAGATTGAATTACTCTACGTGGACACGAGCCACTTATTAGCTTCTTCAAATTTTTAAGGTCACACAGTTCATTAAATGCAAAAATTCACACATTAAATGACATCGAAATATTTTTTTTTAAATATCACTATGAAGCCAACATAATATTCTACAATTTGTTTTTTTACTGCAAGTCAAAATTCACGTGGCATATATGCGTTTTGAGGGCTTCTATCTAGCACATGAGTAAAAAATCAGGTTTTCATCACCAAATTTGGCCAAAAAGTGTTACCCATCTTCATGGAATCACCCTCCTGTTTAAAACTGAAATCGACTCAGTCAACAAAGCTCGAGTGGGAAATAAAGTCTACGCTGTAATGAAATAACCTCGGGCTCTCTATGGGCGCCATGACCACTGTGCTATGAGGAGCGATAGGGGCACTTATTCTAGTCATTCAATGGGGCGCTTCAGGAAAACACTGCAGGTGATCATTCTATGGTCTGTCTAATGTTGTGCGGTGCTAACCCCCAGACCGGCTCGAGTTCAAAATCCGACCATGAACCGGGTCGCTCGAAACAGCTAGGGAAACATAAGGTCCTGGTTCACAAGGTGCGAGTAAACGGAGCAAGGGAAAACAGTCCAACATCTCCCAGGGAGGCCATGAAAAACCTTCCCCGAGTGGCCCATCATGAAACGGGGCAGACCAGTGCAGTCAACGTAACGGCCGTCTGCACCAGTTTCCCCAACCATAAAGTGCAGGATCGAATACCATAACGGTCCTGGAAGAAAAATACCCTGTGGGCAAAAAAATTCCCCCACTGACAGTACCAAGACTCTCCCCCCATATATATACATGTAAACGACGGGAACCAAGGGAGAACGGCGTGAAAAACCTAACCGCGGAACAATAATCAAAACGTCCAGTCGAATGGAATGAGATAATGTGTATAAGAGCCTACCTGGCACTGCTGCACGACTGGCAGGAGGAAGATCGTTAAGCTTCTATGGTTGAGCCACCTGGGAATGCGGGTACACCGATAGTAGGGTCCTGGTAGGCTCGATCGAAAATGATAGCACAGTGAAAATGACAACGACAGTCCAAAATAGTAATAGAATAACCAACTTACCTGACCCCATATATATATATATATATAATCAGTCAACCAAGGGCGATGGAAGAAAATATCGGACAGTGAAACGAAAGGATCGGAAGTCATATGGACATCTCCTCACGCAACGTCGGGTGATAAAACAACTAGGTGAACCGCCAAGAAATCTAGGAGAGACCAAATAACCAAAATATCAGAGCTCGCAAGACTAAAAGAAATAATCGTAGCGATAAATGGATGAGGAGCTGCAACGACGGACGTCGAAAACTTAAGGATCGGAAAGAATAAGGTGATGCGCCATCCGCCACTGCGGAAAACTTAGAGACAATATGTCCTGACGAAAAACCCAGCGACAGCCGATTGAGACAAAGTGCATCGGGGTAAAGAATCGGAGCTAATTGCTTATTACTCTCCCGCAACGGCGGAAGTGCAAATGACTAAGCTTCCAACTCAACCAAATCAAAATGCGTTGGATGACAAGGTAAACTCAAACAAGTAGTGAAACACTTCTGACCTTAGGAAAAAAAAATTCTGCAGAATCATCAAACCAAAACAAAAGTCACACCAGAACAATCAAAGGAGGGTTCCCGAATTTTTTTTGAATTTTGGGAAAATGTTGCAGCTGCAACAATTGGCGACTACCTGGTGAACCCCAGATTTCTGACTTAACTTCTTCCCAGTGAAAAACTATCTAGCTCAAAAGCTGGATTCTTCTAGATGCTTGTATTCCGAACCTGGATAACCCATGCATTTAAATCATTGAGAAGCAGTTCATTTTTTGGGTAGTGGGAATACTCAAAATATTTGGAAGTCTGAATAACTCTTTTGAGGCCTAATAAGTGGCATTTATTTTATTCCTGTCTACAGGTAGTATCTAGCTTGGACACCATAGGATCGTAACATATGGTAAACATCACAATTCTTTTGTTCCTCATTCCCATGCCAATTGCACTTTTTGTGCCGTTTGAACTTTTGTTCTTCTGAGTCCTCCATTTGCCTTTCTTTCTGAATGTTATTCAAGCTCTTCTATCCATAGTGTCCTTTTGTGTGAGAGAAGAATTTATTTTTCAGCTCACGGACAGAGAAGAACTTTTGGCAATTTGAGATTCATGTTTCTGATACTTTGCTTTGATATGTATTGTTTCTTTAAGGAGTTTTGACTCTTGATAGCCTTTAGGCTTTCTAAACTCATGGCATGGGATCATTTATATGTAGTAAACTGTTTACCTTGATTCCTTTCCGTGGGCCCTTCGTCGTCACTCCTGAGGAAATTTTAGATGTGAAATGGATGGAGCCTCGAAATAGTATTTCAGACCTCTTAATTCTGAGTTATTTACAAGGGGTTAAGTATGGCTTCAATGAGTGCATGGACAATTAGGGACACTTCCTACTGGAAGACATTCTATTGTTAAAAGCACAGTCTTCTACTCAATATTTCAGTTAATTAAGAACCCTGATGTTTCCAATGCAACCAAAAGTTTACCTCTTTATTCAAAACCAAAATAACTAGCAACAAAACGGTAAATCAAGATAAAATAGCAACAAATTATTTATGTACACAATCATTAAAACAAAAGAAAAAGAAAGGGGTTCCCACTCCTGCGAATCCTTTAACCTGGGAATCCTTTAACCTGGTAAGTCAAGGGGTGGGCTGGATGGTATAGGAGATACCTAACCATGGTCTAACTGTGCTATTTTTGAAATCGAAACCATGTCTACCGATCTACAACCATCCTTATCATCCTAAGGGAGTTGAAGGAGATTAGGCCAAATGTCAATCATATTGCTGGCATGATAACTTAGTTCAAGATCTGTTAAATAATTCCCAAGGACAGAATTGGCAGATTCATTTCCTTCCCCCAGCTTAGTGATAGTATGTTTCATGTAAGGTTCTCTCAAAATCTTAATCTAATTTGGGGTACCCTTAAGAGGTAACCATAAATGAGACCAATCTGAAGCAAAATACCCCTTTAACCTGGCAGACCAATCTCGGTTTAGAATAAGCCCATATCCATCTGGTATGTCAACCACCATAATGCCAATAAATTGACATATCCTGTTATTTGCAGACAAGCGTATGCGAACATTCTTCATTTCTCCCACTACTTTGACATTCGTTCTGTCTAGTTGCACTAATTCCCAGGCTGTGGGATTGGGCTTCCCATTAATCTTTTTGCAAACTTCAAGTGGCATAACATTTACCGATGATCCAGAATCTACCAAGCAATTATGCACGTTATGATTCAGCACTTCTAGAGTCAAAATAAAAGGTGGGGTTTTAGCTTTTTCTTCCCAACTTGGTTCGATGTCTTCTTCCCTCGGTTGGTTTTCAGTGGGTATATCCTTTTTAGGCTCTTTAATATTTTTAGTGTTTTCTTTGTTAACATTTATTTGTCCTTCTATAAGCTTGGCATGCTTGTCGATTTGCTTTGTTTCCTAGTTGACAATAATGACTTCAGGCATTTTATCTTCAACATTCATCTGTCTCTTGACATTCTTTTGCAACTTCTTAATCTTTGACATTGTTGCATTCTCTTTAATTATCAGATCCATGTCTTTCGTCGCTCTTGGTATGTTTTTGGGTTTAAGAGTGCTTTCTTCTGTATCGAAAAGTGAGACACAGTCCCATAGGAATATGGTATCATCTTCTTGGTTCTCTATGGTCTTGTTATTCTTTTCTCCTTCCTTACTGTCTTTCGTCAATTTAGAATCCAAGAATTGGTTCATTACCAATGTCATCGAATTTAACCATTGAGGACAATTCTTTTCCGAATGCGGTTGTTGGTGAAAAGTGCAGAAATTGTCCCCCCTACCTTTGTTACATTCATTAATGGTGAATTAGGTGGAGGGATTTTCAATTGGTTGTTATCCTCCCTTTTTTGGTAGTAGGGTCTATAAGTTTTCTAAATTTCCCTTTCTTTCTCCAGATCTATTATTTGGTTGGAGAGTTTTTGAATCATTTTTAGCATTCCCTCAAAATCATGTGATTTCTCCTCTTTAGGTTTAGACAGTAATAAGGCTCTCCTCCCGGCATTTTTTTCTTCAGGTAGCTCGAGATAATATTCTATACTTTCCTTTTCAGCCTCTACCCTTTCCGCCTCTTCATAAGTCTCTGCCAATGTATGTCTGGCCTTCATTTTGGCAAACATGGCCAGCTCAGGTCCCAGAGTTGAGGTATAATATTCAATTAAGACCTTGAATGAGGGTCTGTCAGTTTCAGAAAAGTTCTTGAGGTATGTTGAAAACCTTTGATTGAAATGATGTACCTTCTCATTCTTTTCTTTTTTTTTAAAACAAGATCTTTCATTAGTGATGCATGCATTTTTTGGGCTGCGTATTTACTTCTGAAAATTCTTTCAAAGGTGTCCCAATCGGGAATGGAGTTTGCAGGAAACCCAAAATACCAGGATGTTGCTGCTCCCTTAAGGGTATGTGGGAACAATCTACAAACAACATCCTCGTATTCTCCACCCTTAACCCTTTTATTGCTAAATAGAAGCTTCGCAAGTGGTCGTCTACAACAATCTTTTCATAGGGGACAAACTTAGGCAGTAACTTCTCAAAAGGTCGAGGTAGGTTATGCAATGGAGGTGTCAGGTTCAAAGGTGATATAGCTTTCCAAGCCGACGGTGGGTTGGGCTGATTTACATTTATACCAACCATGAGCAAGGGTGGAAGAACTGGAGTCTGAGTAAGGAGTACCGTAAGGTTAAGACCGGGCTTACTTGCTTCAAAGGTGGAACCAAGACCTGTAAGTCAGCTTCTACGTTTTCTTCCGAACTCTAAGTACTTGGGTTAGGACAAAAGTTTCCAAAATATTGCTAGTGGGGTAATCTTAAGAAAATAGGTTTCCTTGGCCAGCCATGCACTAGCGGCCCTCCTTCTAGCGCCAGAAACTGTTGATGCCTGGAAAATCACAGGCAACAATAGCAAGGGATTCTCCCCAGTCAATGTTCCCAACTAGCCTGTGACTATTTGGTGTAGGGAATCCATCTGGTTTGCGGTCCGGCTACCATAGGTCAAAAACAAAAATAAAAGGTTTTACCGGTTGCGGTTCGGTCCACCATATATATCTTTGTATTTTTGACTTAAACTATGATATGCACATGCCTAATTAACATGAAGGGTGATAAAGGATGCAAGGATTAGTCACAAAGTGATGCACAGGTTCTTACCTTTCGTCGTAGGACTCATAAGCATCTAAATCACATACACAGAAATAAAATAAATCTACCTATCTATCCCCGGGGAGCTGAAATGTAACTTATCAATGAGTAATGTATATTGTACATGCATTATAAAGAGAAATTACAGATAGCTGATATTCCTTCCCACAACACATGAACTATTAAAGATATTTAGACAATCAGATAGCCAATTGCTTATGAACAACATTCATTACTCATGGTGGTAGTTTCACAGAATAAACTAGAAATCATTCAAACAAGAATATAGGCCCTAAGAGTTAGAACGATCTCACAGTTAATGGAAAAAAATCTGGAAAACAAAATAGTTCATCTTCCACTAATCCATAGCATAACATTTGAACGTCCCACCAAACTTTCTCCGATAGGCAAAACAATAATTCTTTATTGCAAAAAAAGTAGTTCTTCTTACAATATCTCTTTTCTTGTCTAACTGGGAAAAATCCCTTTTGCCCTTCTAAGTCCTTTATATTTATACAAAAGAATAAGACTATTGGGATGCCTACGAATAACTCTTGGGCTTCCCCAACTTTTCGCCTCCCAAGACTTTACTTTCACTAAATGTTTACAAAATTTCAGCATATTACAAAAATGGGAAAACATTCACGAGGAGAGTCCTACTTGATCATTTAGGAATTTCTTCCAAGATAAAGCCTCTGAGGAAATGCCTTCAAACTCAGAAGGTTCCAAAAAACGAATGTTTATCTCGAACTTCATAGCCTGGTTCTTGATGGCTTCAATTCTGGCTGCACTCAAACGAAGTTGATCTTCTAATAGCTGCACACTGACTATGGAATCATTCCTTAAGGTCTGGTCATCGAGAGCTTTAATGTGCTGTATTTTCTTTTCCTCTTCTTGGTACCTTTTCTGCAAAATTTCCACAAACAAGTTGTGGTCTGGAAAAGCATCCAGTCTCTACTCAGCTTCTACTTGGCATCGATTATAGGTAATTAGGAGCCTTTTGAAGAATTCTATACATGCCCCTTTTGTCTTTCTAACAACCTTTTAGAATTCCTCAGCCGTGTTGATGGCAAACTCTAATAAGTCGTAGTCTTGATTAAGAGCCTGTCAATCTTTCGAGGGAAGCTTTGCAGGAGCTTCTTCATCGTTCTCTAGTCTTGCCATCCTCGCTGTCAGGACTTCCAAGATGTCCTGAGATCTATCAACAAAATACGAGGAGGTCTCCAAAATCTCCTCCAACCAACCATCTACTTGCAAAACCTTGCATATTTCTTCTTCTATGGTTGTCTGCAACCGCAACATCTTGGTTTTCTGTGTCAGTACGTGATCTTTGAAAGGCTAGAGATTAACCTGTTGTTCTTTGGCTTCCTTCAAAGATGTTGTCAAAGAGGTAATCTGCTCTTGAATATTTTCCTCTTGTTCTCAAGATTGCTTCTCATTCGCCTCCAAGGTGGTCTTTTGTAGCTCTAGATCTTCTATCTTTCCTAGCAGCTGCTCTTTTTCTGCCATCAATTCTTTATATTCTTGTTGTATCTTCTCTAGACCCTCTGGGCAGTTTCCATAGATCTTCTCTCTGCTTGGAGAACCTGCAATTCAGCCTTTGAATACTTCATCTCCTTTTACACGTCTTCAAATTTTCTCTTCAACTTGTTTCTTTCTTCTCTCTCCTTTCTTAGTGTGTCTTTCAGTTGAGAAGAAGATTTCCTAGATTGTTCCAGATCTGTCATTATCTTATCTACATTATCCTCTGTAGCGTGGATCAATGCAGCCCCTGCTCTAATAGTGAATCTGGGGTCTTTGTCTGTCCCGTATACAATAGTCGTATCAATTATCATTTTCCCAAACAGCCCCCCTGTTTCAACCTTCTTTTCAGTTCTTTTTACTATCCTCTTCCTCTCCTTATCATAGAAGATAGTATTAAAATCAGGGATTTCTTCCCCTATTTTTTGTTCAAAGGGGACTAGTCTAAGGGTGGGGACCATAGAATGTCCAGGTGTGCTGACAGTAGGTACTTCAGGGTCTTGAACATCGAGGTTTTCCATGTCCTGGGTCTGAATGTCTGCCATGTCAAAGGCTGACTGTTCTGTTGCTGTCAGGGTCAACTTCATCCTCTCTGCCTCCTGTTTCTGAAGCTCCTCATCTAGCTTCCTTTTTCTTTCTTCTTCTTCAAGTCTAGCATCTGCTTTTGCTTTTCTGGATGCCTCTTGTGCAGCTCTCCTCTTCTCTTCTTCTTCTCCCTTTAGACACCCTTCAGCTTCTTGGGCTAACCTTTGGGCTTCTTCGTTTCTTCTCCTGGTTTCTTCATCGGCCTTTGCCTGCTCATCTTGCCCCTTTCCACCTTTGGCGGTGATCTTCTTTTTAAACCTTTTCCTCAAGGCCGTTATGTTCAATGCACTGTAGAAGATGGACTCTTCTCTATCCCAATGGTGGTTGTATTCAAAGTGGACATTGGCTTCTTTGCAGTGCTCAACAACCTTGTTGTGGGAGTCATTCCTATGGAAGGGCATTTCACCAAAATGAAACTTTTCCAATTTCTCCACAAATTCAGCTGCCTTCTTCACTCTGGTAAACTTATAAATCCCCAACCTGAAAGGCAAAGGAGGATATGCAGCCTTCTTGTGTTCAAATAAAAATCTTCCTATGCCATCTAGGAAGACTTGCCTAAATGCCTCTTTATGAACTATATAGTCTGTGGCATATTTGGGCAGAAGGGAGGGTTCTCTAGAGCCTCCAAACATTCTGAAACAAACACCCTCCTCAGTCAGGTAATAATCAACATATTCCTCGATCACCTACAGTGTCTCCTCAGACATGCAATCACACTCTTCCAGGAAAATAAGAGTATACAATGGCATGGTAAAATGTTCACAGACCTCCCTGTAGTGACTATGGTACTTGTGATCCCACAGTGGCTTGTATGCGGAATAAATAGGTATCCTTTCTCGGTCCCAGATGCAACTTAGACCGGGGAAAGGTTGATTGCACAGTATGCAATCAATGAGTATGGAGCTCATGTAAAATTCTGACCTCTTTTGGGACACTCCTCCCAAAGCTAACGCCATACAGGCTGAAAGACTATTCAACACTATGTTGGCCCAGTTGAAAATGGTCCCCTATGTCGCGACATAAAAAATAATCAGCATCCACTCCAATTTGAATCTTTTTCCATGAGCTCTCCCAAAAATTATATTGATCATTAAGGCAATGAACCTGTAAGGGGTCCTTAAGCTCGCAGTATCATATTCTCACGTTGGCCTGGTTCTAAATTTTCTTCCAGGCAAGAGCATCCTCTTAAGGGTCTCAATGAGGTCCATTCTGATGTTTCTAAGCCAATCTTTAGTTAAGAATATTTGTGCTTCTGGCAGGTAGTAGGCCAAGGCTACATATCTTGGGCTATAGGAAGCTAAGCCTTGTTTGTCAAAATTCTCAAGAATCATAGTGGTTACATCTGCCCTGGGCAGAATCCACCCAATCACTTCAGAGCATGGAAATAGCTATGGTCTTGTAGCAATCTTCATCAATGAAGACCTTTCTATATTGGCATATATGCCTTCTTCCTCAAAGCCTATATCAAGCACCTCTCAGCGCGTGATCAACCTGTAGATGTCTCCCCACTGATACTCAGGATCTACTCCAGTTATGCACTTGGTGTATTCATAAATATATTCAGTCTTGGTAATGACTTCTATGTTGGGATCCTCTTCAACCATAGAGGCCTTCTTATTTTGACGCTTTGACATTTTGAGTTCGGAATCTTCCTGTAACGTATAAAAATTGTAATTGTTAGGATACTTCTGGATAATTTGCAAAGATTTAGATAATAATGTAAAATATTTTACCTCATCTGTGTTTAACATGATGGCAGTTAATTAAATGAATCAAATATGTTCAGGCTAATACCCCTGTTTAAAACTGAAATCGGCTCAGTCAACAAAGCTCGAGTGGGAAATAAAGTCTACGTTGTAATGAAATAACCTCGGGCTCTCTATGAGCGCCATGACCACTGTGCTACGATGAGAGACAGGGGCACTTATTCTAGTCATTCAATGGTGTGCTTCAAGAAAACATTACAGGTGATCATTCTATCATCCATCTAATGCTATGCGGTGCTAACCCCCATACCAGCTCGGGTTAGAAATCCGACCGCGAACTGGGTCGCTTGAAACAACTAGGGAAACATAAGGTCTTGGTTCGTAAGGCGCAGGAAAATGGAGTAAGGGAAAATAGTCTGACATCTCCCAGGGAGGCCATGAAAAACCTTCCCTGAGTGGCCTATCATGAAACAGGGCAGACCGATGCAGACAGCGTAACGGCCGTCTGCACCAGTTTCCCCAACCATCAAGTGCAAGGTTGAAGACCATAACGGTCGTGGAAGAAAACTACCCTGTGGGAAACAAAATTCCCCCACTAATAGTACCAAGACTCACCCCCCATATATATACATGTAAACGATGGGAACCAAGGGAGAACGGCATGGAAAACCTAACAGCGGAACAATAATCAAAACGTCCAGTCGAATGGAACGGGATAATGCATATAAGAACCTACCTAGCACTACTACGCGACTGGTGGGAGGAAGACCATTAATATTCCATGGTTGAGCCACCTGGGAATGCGGGTACACCGATAGTGGGGTCCTGGTAGGCTCGATCGAAAATGACAGCACAGCAAAAATGACAACGACAGTCCAAAATAGTAATAGAATAACCAACTTACCCGACCCCATATATATATAACTGGTCAACCAAGGGCAGAGGAAGAAAATATCGGACGGTGAAACGCAAGGATCGGAAGTCATGTGGACATCTCCTCCCGCAACGTCGGGTGATAAAACAGCTAGGTGAACCGCCAAGACATCCGGGAGAGACCAAATAACCAAAATATCGAAGCTCGCAAGACTAAAAGAAATAATCGGATCAATAAATGGATGAGGAGCCGCAACGGTGGAAACATAAGAGACATCAATTTCCATGACAGACAAAATCTAAATCGGAGAAAAAACCAACTTAATTATTGGAAAGCCAGCGCTTTTCGAAGCCGCAACGACGGACGCCGAAAACTTAAGGATCGGAAATAATAAGGTGATGCACCATCTGCCACTGTGGAAAACTTAGATACAATACGTCCCAACGGAAAACCCAGCGACAGTCGATTGAGACAAAGTGCGTTGGGGGAAAGAATCGGAGCTAATTGATTATTACTCTCCCACAACGGTGGAAGCGCACATGACTAAGCTTCCGACTCAACCAACTCAAAATGCATTTGATGACAAGGTAAACTCAAACAAGTAGTGAACACTTCTGACCTTAGGAAAAAAAAATTCTATAGAATCATCAAACCAAAACAAAAGTCACACCAAAACAATCAAAGGAGGGTTCCCAATTTTTTTTTGAATTTTGGGAAAATGTTGCAGCTGCAACACCTACCCACGATGCAGAGAAACCTAAGCCTGGACCCCATGTCGATTGTGTGGTTGGGTCCGTAAAATCTCCCACTATAGAATATTTGGCCAAATAGCTCCATCAGTTGTCCGTCAAACATTCTATGGCAGAGGTAGCAAAGGCTGCCCCCTCACCCCAAAATGCAAATGTTTTTGCACAGACCTCTCAGAAGGGAAATCAGCAGCCCGGTGGGAAGAAGAAGAGAGGAAAGAAAGGGGAGGGAAATCAAAACAAGCAAAAACCCTCAAATAGTGCTGATGGGGGCAAGAAAGAAAAGAAAAAGGTGAAATTCCCTTGTAAATTGTGCCATGAGGATCACCTCACCCATCTTTGTCCCCTTATGGAACAAGCCCAGAAGCTGCTAAAAGCTTAAGAACCTGCTGTCCTGAAGGATCCATTTCCCCAAGGGTAGAATTCTGCTTTAGCTTCTAATGTAGCAGGGGGCACTCCAAATTCCCCTGAACCCAACTATATCAACATGGTTTGATATTCGACTTTGCTACAGACTAGGAATAAAAACTATGTAAAAGAGACTTCTGAGAAGGGTAAGTCTATAGGTGAAACCTCTAACCCTCTCATGATCGAGAAGCCTGCTGAAACTATGCCTAAGATAATGAAAGGTGTCTTTAAGAAGACCTTGCATAACCCTAATGCTAGAGCTGCTTCAAACTACTCTGTGGTTGAAGACTTGGCCCAAACCCCTTGTGCAATGTCAGCTTTAGAGGTGTTACAAAGTTGTCCCACCCAACAGGATGCACTCTTAGCAGCCTTAGGCAGCATGGAATCATCAAGTCTCATGGCAAAATTTCACTTGTCTGATGTTAAAATTCAGCTACCTTACCATGTAGATTTATCAATAGATGTCATCCATGGTGGAAAGACCATTGGAAGGGAAGTTGTTGATGAGGGTGCTTCTGCATGCGTTATGTCCTTGTCATGTTGGAAAGCTCTCGGATCCCCAAAGCTGGTCCCGTCAAACACTCTTCTTATAGCTTTCAACGGAATGTCATTCCATCCACATGGTATCCTACCAGCTTTTGAAATTAAGTTGGCAGGGGAAGCGGTGTCTGTTGAGGTGGAAGTGATTGATGCACCTTCGGACTATAATTTTCTTTTGGGAAGAAGCTGTGCTTATGCCATGTCTGCTATTGCATTGGTCGTATTTCAGGTGGTAGTGTTTCCACACAAAGGGAAGTTGGTTACTGTTGACAAACTCAATTTTACTTGGAAAGGCCACATGGAGTCTAATGAGTCCACTGTGTCATTGGTTGATCAGGTGAAACCTGCTACTGAGAGCTTGGGGGCTAGAATGTATGCATTTTTGATGGGCACATTTGATCTTCCAACCCCGATTAACTATATAGGTTCTACTAGTGTGGAGAAGTCCATAGCCATGGTTGTTGATAGGACTGATCCTTGGGTTCTCCCCTCCCCCCATGAACCAGAAGTGCCCTTATTGGTAGTGGAAGTAGATTACCAAGATATCACTCAAACCACTGTTGATTTCGTTCCAGACCCTCCCATAGTCTCAAAGGATCTGGAAGAAGTCTATTTTCCTGCTTGGGAAGAAAACTCTTTGCATTGTAAAGATTGTTTAGATATGGTTTTACCTTCTGATGAAGCCATTCTGGAAGCCATGTGCGGATGTGATAATATCTGCAAAGATCTTCATCATTGATCCTATTTTCTTCCTGAGCTAAGCAAGATAGAGAATCAAGAGTTCCATACGAGACTAACAGACGATGTTGATATACCCATAAATCCCTTACCAAGGGAAGGAATGTTTGCTGAAGGGAATATGGAAAATATTTCCGCTACTATCCCTATCAACATCTCTGTAAATCCTGACGTTGTGGAAAATATACATATCGGTGCAAACTGCTCTCCTGAGGAGATTTCAATCTATACATCCTTGTTCAAGGAATTCCGTGAAGTTTTTTCCTAGTCGTATGAGGAGATTCCAGGCATTGATCCATCGACAATTGAGCACGAGATCCTAACATACCCTAATGATAAACCTATTCGGCAAAAGTTAAGACCTGTTAACCTGCGTAAAGCGATGATTGTGAAGGTTGAAGTTGAAAAACTATTGAAAGCTGGTTTTATTTATCCCATAGCTCTGACAGAATGGGTATCCAACCCAGTTCCTATTGCTAAGAAGCAAGGGACCATACGCATCTGTACCGACTTTCAAGATTCGAATAAAGCCTGTCCTAAAGACAACTATCCCACACCATTTATAGATCAAATTATATATGCTTACGCAGGAAGTGAAGTTTTCTTGTTTATGGATGGTTTCTCTGGATACAATCAAATTCAAATAAAACCGGAAGACCAACATAAAATTGCTTTCATTTGTCCTTGGGGTACCTTCACATACAAAAAAATTCCCTTCGGATTGAAAAATGTTGGGGCAACCTTTCAATGGGAAATGAACTTTACCTTCCATGATATCAAAGCCATTGTCAAACCTTACCTTGATGATCTGCCTGCACATTCTTGTAAGAGGATTGACCATCCAGATCACCTAAGGTTAATATTTGAGTGATGCAGATACTATAAGATCCGCTTGAATTCAAACAAGTGTGTGTCCTGTGTCGAGTGAGGGAGACTGCTCGGATTCATTCTTTCTAATAGAGGCATTCAGGTGGATCCGTTAAAAGTAGAGGCCATTGTAAATTTGCCTCCTCCTCGTTCTATCAGGAAACTTTAGAGCATGCAGGGAAAATCCAATTTTCTTTGATGTTTCATTGTAAACTATGCCAAGATTACCAAGGGTTTCATGTGCCTGCTAAAGTAGGACACCCCCTTTGTATGGGATGAAACTGCACAACTCGCTTTGGGGGCATTGAAAAAATCTTTGTTGTCAGCACCTTTACTACATCCCCCAGATTACTCTAGGGATTTTATATTGTATCTAGCCGTGTATGAGTCGACCATTGGGGTAGTCTTGGTCCAGGAGGATGATAAGCTCCAGGAGCATGTCGTTTACTATCTTAGCTATGCTTTAGCCGGACCTAAACTCAGGTACTCCCACATCGGGAAACTAGCCTTAGCAGCTGTCTATGTTGTTCAGATGTTAGATCACTACATTTTACTGAGGTCTACAATGGTAGTGGTGGATTTTAATCATTTTCAATATGTTTTGTCCCAACAAATTGTTGGGGGGAAATTTAACAAATGGATAGTCATTCTCCAAGAATTTGACTTGGATTTCCAGTTCGCTAAATCTAAAAAATCCTTAGTTTTTGCTGAGCTTATAGCAGAATTTCCAATGGAAGAAGAAGACTCGTTCCTAGATGAGCATATCTTCTTGATATCCACCTCTAACCCATGGTACGAAGATATACTTATATATCTCCAGAATTTGAAGTATCCTACAGCTTCTTCACGGGAGGAACGACGTATAATACACCTTCATCCTAAGAACTACCTCATCATAGGAGAAACTATATATTGTCGGGGAGTAGATTCTATTTTGCGTCAATGTCTCACCCATGAGGAAGTGGAGATTGTCCTGAATGATGCCCATAGTGGAGCATGTGGGGTTCATTTATCTGGGTTAGCAACTACCCAGAAGATACTACATGCTGGTTATTTTTGGCCCACAATCTTCAAGGATTGTGTGGAAGCCATGAAGCGCTGTCATCCTTGTCAGCTTTACACCAAGAAGATGCAGTCACATCCCACTCCATTATTTCCCCTTGTCTCGGTGGGCCCCTTCATGAAGTGGGAGATTGATTACGAAACATGTAACCCAGCCTCAGCTGGGGGGCACAAATATATCATTGTTGCTATAGAATATCTTACGAAATGGGCAGAGGCAATGCCCACCTTTAAAGCCGATAGGGAAACCGCAGCTTTTTTCGTGTTCAATCAAATAATAGCACGGTTTGGTATACCCAAGGTGATTGTCACTGACCATGGTAGTCATTTTCAGAATAGCATGATGACAGAACTGGCCACTATGCTTGGATTTAGACAAGAACATTCATCTTCGTACTATCCTCAAGCAAATGGTCAGGTTGAGGCTGTTAATAAAACTTTGAAGACTATCCTCAAATGTACTGTTGATGCAGCCCGTTCTAACTCGCATATCATGTTATACCTAAAACTTTGGGCATATCGAACTAATGTAAAAACTGCTATGGGTTTCTCCCCCTTCCAACTCGTTCATGGAGTCGAAGCCGTTACCCCGGTTGAATGTGAAATCCCATCCTTGAAAATAGCTATTCATGTGTTACCTGATACGACGAAGCTTGAAGAACGTCTAGTACATTTAGAACATCTTGATGAACAACATAGAGATGCGATGACAGTAAATCAAGCTCATAAAAATAGGGTCAAAATCCAATATGATAAGTCGGTCAAGCCTCAGATTTTCTCTAAGGGGGAACTTTTTTTGCTCTAGGACCAAGACAAAGAACCCCTAGGGGCAGGAAAATTCAAGTCCATGTGGTTGGGGCCTTATGTCGTGTTGAAGATATTAAAGAAAGGCACATATGAATTGATTGATTTTGATAGGAATAATCTTCCTGAGCCTAGAAAAGGGCTATACCTAAAGAAGTACTATGCTTAGGCTTAGGACTTTTTCTTGTATTTTATTGTATGTACTTTTATGTACACTAGTTCGTCGGTTTGTGTTTTTTACAACATCTACTGGTTGTTTCAGATGTCTTCCAAGAGGTTCGTAGGTTTTGCTGATGGCTCCAGTCGCCATACTTGTAATCTAGGTTCAGCGGCATGGGTCATTTATTCTCCCTCAGGATAGTTAGTTGCCTTAGGAGGCACTTTCTTAGGTCCTGCTTCTAATAGTGTTGCTGAGTATAGGGTTGTAATTGAGCTTCTATGGGATGCTTTGTCATGTGGTATCACTCAGCTAGAATTTCGACTGGACTCTCAACTGGTGGTTTCCCAGCTCAATCGAGCTTATCAGGTGCACAACCCTATTCTATTACGTCAGTTTATGCAAGTTAGGTTATTGGAAAGAAATTTTGAATTCATTACATCCAATCATATTCCAAGGAATCAAAATTCATTAAATGATGTATACGCTAATTACATCTTAGATTGGCGTTTAACACATTTTTCATAAAAATATACAACATACACATAAAAACACTTGTAAATAACCGATAAAATATATATATATATTAATATGTGAATATTTGTCCATATATAGGTCGAGTCTCTGAACCCTCAGATCCAGTCATAACTGTATAATATACAAAAAATATAAAAAATATGGATCATAGTCCATCAAATTCCCTAGATCTAAGCTGGACCACCCTGTTCAGCTAAACCACCCCGGTCTCCCCAGTCTCCATGTACTCTATCTTCTTCAGCCTCTTCGACTTTAGTAGCCTCAACAAAATCTATGTATACTAAAACTGCTCTAGCTACCTGCCTTAAAAGGCATCTCCAGATAGATGGTACACCAACCAAAAACTCATGCATGATGGCTGGGGAGTGCTCAATCCATAAGGTGGGTACTCTCTGGGTAAGCCTAGCCAGCTTCCCCTCAAGAACCGTGATCAGCCCCTGGTCTTCTCCTAAGATAGGATGCACATACATGCGTGGATACCCTTCAGGGCGGACTAGTCCAATATCTGCATTTTGACGTGTTTATAGGATTAGAACTCTTATACATATGTATATATCTCTATATTTAAAATTCATAAAAAATTTAAAATTTGAAAATAAAAAATTACCTAACTCTCCCCATGCTCCTCCTAGAGGGAGAACGAGGTCTGGATCACCACGGAAATCCATCCCAGCATATGGAAACTACTCCAGTGCTAGCAATTGTCGCTCCCACCAAAAGTAGAAGTCATCATCATATACACTCTGCACTAAACAACCTCCTCCCTGGCGGAGGAAGATATCTCCCCATATACTCAGCCTAGCCTGACGAGGAGAACGAACTGGTAGGGGTACTACAAGGCTCAATCCCGGCACTCTCTTGAAGAAGAAGGCTAATAGTATGCTAGAATATCTAAAGTCCTTCCTCCTTCCTCTCTTGCAGTTAGATAGTTGTTTTCTCACTCCTGAGCACCAATCATATAAGGCCCCCTGCATGCAATCCATTGCTAACCTCATCTGGTTCTGTGTAGCAAGATGAAGAGAAGATGATCCCACAACCCTCACTATGGTAATTGTCAATACCTGTAGAGGAATATCACGTATGTGTACAATAGGGATGCAACTGCCTCTCTTTTGGGTACCTGGTGCGCAATATATGTCAATATAGTTTTGGACACTTAGAGGGTCACCACCTCTGCCGGTGCCCTCCAAGTTGACTAGAGCTCCTCGTCATGACAGACCAGCAATGAAATAGATATCCTCTGAAGTAATCTCCAAGGATTCACCTTGAAGTTCAAACATGCCCAAATCATGATCCCAGTAATTTATCATGAACTCTAGCAGGCGGACATTGGCCCGCATAGGTGATGTACCAAAAAACTTTAACAATCCACTTGAACATAAAACATTCATAGTGGGGGCATCTTTGAGTGCTTCTTGATCCATATCTTCATGGTCACGCTCCCTCCACTCAAGCACCATCTTCAAACCTAGTAAAACAAGCATTGCAAACCTTTAGTTTCATGTAAAAATTCGAAATTTTGACCCTATGTAGAAGGATAAAGTCGACATAAGTCGACTTGAATGAAGACCGACTTAGTCGATCAGTCGACTTAGTCGATCAGCCGACCAAGTTGGTCGGCCGACTAACTAGAAAGATTAAGTCGGCTAACTAAAAGTCGTGTCGGTTCACCGAACTGACAGGTAGTTATTTTGTAACTGTCTGTACATTGTATATATTAGGTTGTTGAGCCAAATGAGAACTCAGTTCAGTTCTCTGCCTTGTATGAACTCATTACAATAATAATATAATCTGTTTCGTCCTATCTGTTCTTGTCTCTTGTCGCTTATTTATAGTTATGTTTTAGTATGTATTATTGGTAACCTTATGTGATCTGTGAGATTACAACATTGGTTCCGTTGCCGGTAGTAAATGTCTAAAATATATGCTCACATATGATACCAGAGCAGGAGATCAAGGACTGGTGGGACCGTAAAGTTGCGAACTACTTGCAAAATTACGCAAGAAGAAACAGATTGACAATCGCTGAAGCCAAAGCAATATTTTTCACAGAGACACATGAAAAATTCATCGAATCAGTGCCACAACTGTTGAAGAAGCTTCTGGATGAGAAATCCAGACGAGACTAAAGACCAACAGTCGCTAGATAAACTGTTCTATGGAGGTCGAACAAATTTGTTGGAGTGGTTCGAGCAAATCACCGACGACTTCTGTGAGGAGCAAGCAGTTGAAGACCGAACGTCGGTAGAAACTGTCAAAGTGAAATTCTACACAGATTTCACCGAACAATTTGTGTTCTCCCTGTCGACCTTTTTGTTCAAATTCTTGATAGAGAACGGAGCAGGCCACATCGTCGAACCTAGACCACCACTGTGCAAACAGCCCCCAAACACCAACTGGGCGGAAAAGCAAACGAAGTGGGAGAAATTTATTGCAGAAAGGGAGTGGGAATACTTCCTGAGCAAGTAACTCGAACTATCCGGGATTTCTAAAAGCGTCGGGTAGGCTATGGGGGGGTAGCTGGTCTTGTGTCGGAGGTAGAGTATAGTGGATCCTAGTCGACCTCAGGAGGATAGACGTCACCAGTGATGAAAAGTTGACCGTAGAAGACTTGAAGAAAATAGTACTGTACGGAAGTATGTCGAACATTCAGAAATAAGAAAGGGATGAAAGACAGCAGAGAAGGGAAGCAAGACATGAAAGAGCTGACAGGCTGCGCAGAGAACAAAACCCTAGGGAGACTGACCGTGAAGAGAATCCACCAGAGTCGGGTCATGACCGATAGGAAGAGGGTGTAGAACAAGAGGTGTCCCCTATGGAGGAAGAAGTATGGATAGAGCAGCCATAAGCTCTCCAATTAACATCTCCCGGTGAAGGAACGGCACTTTCCCCATTAAATCCACATACCAGAATACAGACTATTGTCGAAGATGACCTCTGACTAAGAGCTGGTGACTATAGTATCTGGAGTTGACCAGGAGATGACACGTACACTGGAAGACATCTTGTCATACACTGACCATTCGAAGGGAACTAGGTGATGATTCAAGTGGCACCCTCCCTCCGAAGTATCCACTTGCTCTTACCGACACAGGAAGGAGCACCCCCCCGCCAAGTACAAATTTTGAAGGAATAGAACACGCAGACCTGCGCACACAAAATTTCAGTGGACCATTGACAGTAGAAATCCACAACAACCCACTGTACGTCGAAGACGAATCGACCACCGATGGAGGCACCGGTTCCATCGACCAAAATTCCGCAGGAGCGACTACATCAACAACCCCACCACCTTCACCACCACCCACACCTCCAACCCTGCCAACTTCTGAGAGCAGTGAAAGTGACTCAGACATGGGTCACGTATCAGCTCACATTCCTCTCTATGAGGTGGATGAAGACCCTAGACGACATTGGTTCGTCTGTGAGTCGATCTGGGATGCAAACCAGGTGACGGATGAAGACCGACAGATGGCTCAGTTCGCAGGAGCCTTACAGAAAAGGGCCTTGACCTGGTACATGACCTTTTCAGAAAGGAAACCCAGAGCAATGAAAGCTGAGATTAAAGCACAGTTCTTATCATTTTTTAAAACCCCAGACGCCAAGCACCTGGCCGCCAAAAAGCTTAAGACAACACAACAAAAGCCAAGGGAGACAGTCCGCGACTACGACAAATGCTGGAAGGACCTATTAAGCCAATTAGATTATGTTATTGATGAACAAATACTAATTCAATGGTTCCTTGCACGATTATCACAGAAAGTACGCCGACATATCAGTCAGGAAACATTCAAGACATATGAAGATGCGCTGACCAAAGCTCTATAGGTGGAAATGGACGAAGATATACCTGCGTATCCAATGGACCAAAGGATAGAAGAACAGCTTGAGAATGTACAGAAGTCCTTGAAAAAACTGACCCTCAAAAATCAAGAAATATGGTGTACTAAATGTTCAACGGTCGGACACTCGAAAGATAATTGTCGACACGAATACAATCGACAAGACGTCCGCTTTGTGCAAACTAAAGTATTTTGCGACATTTTCCAGGAGGCCGGAGATCATTCTATGAAAGAATGCCCATTTAACATGAAGAATGCAAAAGCTTCCTCGTGCGCCATTTGTGAGACAAAAATTCACAATACGACCGACTGTCAATTAAACCTGAAAAACAGACAGAATTATCAGGCGGTCTACTAGACGAATGCAGTAGCGCAAAAAAATGAGCAAAATAATACCAATGACCAGAGCGGGAAAAGATACGAAGGTCGACGATACGACAATCGACGAGAATGGTTTGGAGGAAGAGGTCGATTCGTCGGTAATTGAGACATACGACCGCGCCGATCTAACCAGTGCGTTATATGTCATAAAGAAGGGCACCGATACGCCGACTGTCCATACAAGGACAGGACTGATCTGAAATTCTGTAACCATTGTGGGGTAGGCGATCACTCTCTGGAGGATTGTCCTACCATGCTAGAGAAAATCAATAATAAGAAAAATGTTAATGTCTTGTCTTGTGTACAAAAGCATGATGTGATCACTACTAAGAATCTACATATCGTTACTCGACAAGGCACAAAAACAGTCCCTGATAATCCTCAAATTAGTAAAATTAAAAACACAAATGGTTATCGGGATCCTATGAAAGAAAAACAAACATATCAAGAATCCACCCACACATTCCATGACATTGCACAACAAGAAGACATTATTAACAGTCGACTTAGCACGACACAACAATTAACTCATCTCATTCAAAACGACAAATCCGTAGCCCAGTTCATTGATTTATTACATTCAATAAAAAGTACTAACCGTGGAAAACAAACTAAGAACATATGCAGCCTCAATCAAAAAGACAAAAATGATGTCAACCCACTTGTCGACCTGGAAATCGAAGGGTTCCACGTCCGACAAGTAGTACTCGATTTTGGGTCTCAGGTAAATATCATGACCCTGGATACATGGGAAAAGATGGGCCGACCTCGACTCTATGAGTCAGGCATATACCTAAAAATCGCCGACCAAGGTCTCATTGAACCCATTGGGGTTTGGAGAGATGTCTACATGACCATCAAAGGAATTTCGACTAAGGTTGATTTCCAAATTATTGACCCAAAAGAGGGATCTAGCTCCTTTCCCACGCTAGTTGGTCAACCTTGGGGACAAAAGATGAAAGCATCCATATCCCTAGACAAAGAACAAATTAAGTTAAAAGGGAATGGTCACAAAGTCATTGTACCAATTAATCCTACCCAAGGACAACCTTGGACAGAACCAATGGATGAGGAAGTCGATGTTAGACAGTTGTATCAGATCCAAAACAATACGGACTATACAGAGCCAAACATCTATGGGGAACTTCACTTAGGTAACCAAGACTCAATTGGGTATAATTAGGATGCTGAATTATATGACTGGGAAATGGAAAATTATGAAACACAAGCTAGAGGGTGCTGGACTATACAAAAAGTACAAAAAAAACCCACCCGACAGTGCTTCATTGTATCAATTATCCCTAAAATATTTGAAAAGAAAGTCAGGGAACGACCCACCTTACAACCAACCAGCTTACATTCTACTCAACTGCCCAGGTATAAGGAAAGGGAATCCCCATTCATGCATGTCGAACAAGTATCTAAAAATATTGGAGAACATGGCAGACTTCAAAGCTTAGTGGAAACATTTACAGGTCAAGCAGCTAGATGGTGGGACACCCATCAATCAAAACTGCAGACCTGGACAACTGCTTCAACTTTCTTTGTCGAATGGTTTGGTGGGAAAAAGTTAACCCAGGAATCTCAACTCCCTATCTTTGTCCAAGGACAAAATCCCGAAGAACACATCAAGCTATGTGAAAAGGAGTGGAGAAGGCTTGGATACAAAGATGAGCGACCCTGCCCACATCTGTTTCCTTCAACCTTAGCCGACTTACCTAATAAATGGTATAAGATGGAGGAAGCTTGAGGAGAAACCTTATTTTGGCATGAACTTAAAGAAAATTTTATTAAGGACTTCCAGTTCATACCTCAAAATGAAAAATTGGCTGGGACAGCACACCAAATCAAACAATTTCTCCAACCGACAGAAAAACAACCCTTCCACGACCATCGACATCTCAAGGACTGTAACAAGATACAAACTGAATCAAAATCACAGTCGACACATTTACACTTAGAAAATGAACACACAGAAGGTGAGAGATTCAGATGGAATACCGACCACATTGAAACAACCAAACCGATCTACTCAATCTTGAAAGTCGAGACCACCGACAAACCCGATCTTGACAGAATGACTGCAGCCGACTTCCCTGCCACATTCTCACAGTTCACAGAAGGAAGTCGGCTAATCAATGAAGCTAAAGCACCAAAGTGGCTAGATGCCAAAGTGAAAACTAAGGAGGTCGACATTTGCAACGACGATCGACCAAAAATAGCCAAGATTGGTGACTACTGGAATGAACAGCAGACCACTGAAATAGTGAACTTACTTAGAGAGTTCCAGGATGTCTTTGCAAGGGACTATAAAGACTTAAAAGGCTTAGTACACGATATGGGAGAAATGAAAATAGATACTAAACCTGATGTCCGACCTGTCAAGAAAAGACCGTGTAAACTAGCTCATAAGTACAAAGAAATAGTTAAAAAGGAAATAGACAACATGCTAGCAGCAGGGATCATTTACCCCATCGATCAGTCCGAATGGGAAAGTCCCATGGTCATCCAGCCAAAGAAACACGACCCAACAAGGTTGAGAATTTGTGTATACTTTAGGGAGCTTAACAAAGTCACATTGACAGATCCATTCCCAACCCCCTATGCTAATGAAATCTTAAATGAAGTGGCAGGACATGAATGCTATTCCTTCATAGATGGATTCTCAGGGTATAACCAAGTCCCAATAGAAAAGGAAGATCAAAAGAAGACAACCTTTGTCTGTGAATTTGGCTCTTTTTCTTATAGAGTTATGCCTTTTGGGCTAAATAATGCACCTGCAGTGTTTTCTCGAATTGTTGTCAAGACTTTCCAAGAATATATCTATAAGACCATGGCAGTATACTTCGATGATTGGACTATATACTCCACCTTAAAAGATCACTGCGCATGGCTCCGACTTATGCTGGAGATATGTCGACAGATTCAACTCTCCCTTAATATTAAGAAGTGTATCTTTATGACCCCTATAGGAATACTCTTAGGGCATATTGTCTGTAAAGATGGTATCAAGGTCAACTTTGCAAAAATTAAAATCATCCTTGACCTGAAACCCCCGATAAACCCTAAACAGGTCAGAGTGTTACTTGGACATACAGGATATTATCGAAAGTTCATCAGACACTATTCAGACATGACATACCCTTTAGAAAAATTACTAAAGGAATACCAAGAATTTAAGTGGACAGAATAATGCCAAATATCCTTCGACAAACTGAAACGAAAACTGGTCGAAGCCCCCATACTCAAATTTCCAAATTGGTCGACCAAATTTCATGTGCATATTGATGCATCAGGCATCGCAATTGGAGCCATCCTTACTCAACCAAGGGATGATGGGATGGATTACCCTATAGTATACAGCAGTCGAAAATTAAATAAAGCTGAAAGGAACTATTCGACCACTGAAAGAGAAGCCCTAGGTATGGTCTTTGCTCTCCAAAAGTATCGACATTACCTATTGGCCAACCCTTTCACATTTTATACCGACCATCAAGCTTTGAAGTACCTTGTGAATAAACCCCTTCATCATGGGAGAATTTGTCGATGGCCCATGTCCGAAAATATGTCAATCCTTTCAAGTCTCACTACCTTAACAATCGATATCCAAAAGGCATTGCAGAGTTGGACCGACTTTCAGCATCACCTTACCATGACAGCACCAGCTATTGTCGAAATCTGTGTGCAAAAGAGACCGACCATCCGTCTGCACATTCCACAACAGTAACCAGTTTTGAAGGGTCTGTCACAAACATCAATTTTGTCCCTCCCTATTTCTTCAGGACGAAGAAACATTTTGTTCATGGGGGAGATGTAGAAGGAGCAAGTCGACATAAGTCAACTTGAATGAAGACCGACTTAGTCGATCAGCCGACTAAGTCAATGGGCCGACTTAGTTGATCAGCCGACCAAGTTGGTCAGCCGACTAACTAGAAAGATTAAGTCAGCTAACTAAAAGTCGTGTCGGTTCACCGAACCAACAGGTAGTTATTTTGTAACTGTTTGTACATTGTATATATTAGGCTGTTGAGCCAAACGAGAACTCAGTTCAGTTCTCTGCCTTGTATGAACTCATTACAATAATAATCAATCTGTTTCATCCTATCTGTTCTTGTCTCTTGTCGCTTATTTATAGTTATGTTTTAGTATGTATTATTGGTAACCTTATGTGATATGTGATATTACAACACCCTACATACTTATTTTCCCTTCATGCAGCATAGGCGACTACCTTGTTAAGCATGTCGCGTACAGTACGCGACTATCCTTCGGGCAACTCGCGTACAGAATGCATGTACGCGAGTTTCACTATAGCAAACCCACGTACACAATGTTCCTTTGTTGAGGGCGATCAAAAATATAAAATTTGGACTCAATTTTGAAATTTGCTAGGATCAAATTGAAGATCTTGGGGTGTAGTCTTACCTGACACTTGCGGAATTGGATTTGGTCCACCAGATTGTCCACACCAATCAACTGAAGGTAGAGGTGAAAACTTGCTTCTTATGGCTAAAATTCAAAATGGTGAGTTTTATTTATGTTTTTGAACTATTTATAGAAATTATTTACGAGAAAGGATCACTATCTTTTCCATGAAATTAAGAAGAGTATTCTCAAGCATAGGTTTATCACTTTTCCGGACCTGAGGGACTAAATTTATAGAAAAGGAATGCCGGGTATGAGCTTAGTTTTCTCTTTTTCATGCTCTAGACCTAAACATGAAAAATATTCGGAGTGTACTTTATGTCTTTGTCATGCTCATTAAACACTAAGAACAAGGCATCGAGTTTATTGTTGTAAGCCCCATTTCTCATACTGAAATAGATCTTTTCAAGTGATATTGCTTTCCTTCACACTTGTAAAACTCAAGCTATATGCTGCTCTCGAAGGAGCATTTGGTAGGTGGTAATTTAACCTTTTTCGGAACTCCCTGACTAAGTACAAAAAAGGTTCACCTTTTCTTCTATGAAAGTTAAGAGAGTTCTTCTGTGGTATGTTTTATACTTTTCCGGCCTCAGGAGACTAAATTGGACGAAAAAGGACCCCCCTGGAGTCTTCTTTGGAGTTTTCAAACTCTCTAAATGTTAAAACACCAACTGATCATGTACTAGTTCGGGCCCATTAAATCCATGAATCAGTGACACTATCAAGCAATATTCCCTCTTCTCTTCAACCTTGTTAAAAAATGAAGACAGTCTCAAGTTGACTTTCCTGGAATCATTAAAATTTAACAAGGAAAGTAAGGAAGAAGTTTTCTTTTGGTTTTCAGTTAGTGGAAACATGTCATCCTTGAACATAGCACTCTCTGTTTTTTTCGATACTCATGTCTCAGTGTTCACTTTCAGTTCAGATATTACTTTGAGTTTTTTACTCCTCCTCTTGTCAGTTCTACCTGGAGAATCTGATCATGTCTCCTACATGACAGATAAGTCTAGTTGTTCTATATATAAAGTTAAAAGCTTCCTTCAGCATCTTTGTGTCGTGCTCATTGTTCAAGGATTTAATTCAATGTCTTATTTATAGCCTAATCCCATCATTGTCGTATCTATTATCACTTGTGTCTCCCTTCCTTTACCCAGTTCCTAGTCACTCTTGTGATCCGTTGGAGGATCTATTTTCCTTCCTTATCACATTATGGTTCCGCATCAGGACTTCCTGATGACGAAGACCTAGAGTTTTGACAATTGTACCTCAGGATTCACTTTCATTATTGGTGAATTCCTTTGCTTCAGTTGTTGATTATCACCTATTGATCGACAATCTGTTGAATCCGCTCCATGTTCGACTCCAATAACATCTATTGTAACATCCCTGGTTTTGACCCGATGCACTAAATATACATGATATGTAAATATTTTAATTAATCATGGTGTGGAGATAAAGGCCAAGGCCCACCATAGATTCGGCTATGTCATGTTTGGATGGGAATTGTCACCGACAGTATATCGGGACTTGCAGCATACATATTAAGTTATGGCATCATGTAACTATGCATTTTAATTAAGTAACCCAACCAGCTATGTTCACTACAACTAAATTGAGAAGGGGAATGATTCCTAAGGATAAGGAGGGGAAATGATGAACCTTGAGTCATGGGGGAAATGCCATGTGTCGTCACCCTATTTATTTTTAATCACCTTCCCTTGTCTCATCCAACCACCATTTTTAATGTTCTACTGAGTTGTTGAGGTGGTTACTACTGGAAGTGGAGGGTGGTAGGACTGTCAGTCTTTGCCACATTCTCACTCAACTAGTCCTCTCTCCACCTTCACATGGGTAAGGGAACCATCACCACGCCACTCTCTTGGTCGTTGGGGTTCACTCTCATCCAGGGATGCGCAGGGGGCCAGTTCATCTTCCTCACGTAGAGCTGAATTAAGTGTGGTGCAATTTCTTGTTGGGGGGTTCGCTTGTCTCTCTCTCTCACACCTTTTACGAGTCTATGGTTATGTTATTTCCTCCTGATCATGCTTAGAGTCAGCGTTTTTCCTCCACCATTGCCGGATTGTGAGAAATTGCTATGGGTTTCTTTTGTTGATTCGTGGGTTGTTGTTTTCCATATTGTTATGTTGGTTGCGATTTCCTTTTGGGATTAGCTGATGTAAGGTGCATGTTTTCCTTCTACCCAAGCTAAGATTCTATTTACTCTTCCACACTTGGGATTAGTAACTTTGACAGTCATTTCATTGTTGAGCTGAGGCCGTGGTTTTCCCCACACTGTTCGTTTTCTATGAGCTCCCCTACATTCTATTGGTTGTGTCCTCTCTCACATTTTGGGAGCAGTTGTAGGTTACTATTGAGTCGTTTTGGCCATGATGGGGCCAAGAATGACTCAGGTTTTGTTTCCCTTGTCCAAACAGTGAAGAGCTTGTTTTACTGTATGAATGTATAGGTTGGTCTTCAGGATTGCATAGGAGTGGTGATGAAGGCCTGATCTGCTTGACAAATCTGGTGCATTTGGGAACCACACAGATAAAACTAGTGGACTGGCTTTCTTCTCCACAATCCCTGAAGAGCACTGGAAGGGAAATCAGGGTCTGAGGGACTGCCTTGCAAAGAAAAGACTGATTTCCTTTTGTTGGATGTCCTAGAAGTCAAACTATATCTGGTGTGGGTGACCTTAACTCTTCCATGAGTTCACCAGCTTAGAATTAGCCTCTCCCAGCTCCTGGTTCACCTGATAAACCCTACTGTGTTGGCTTGGCTGAACTATGTACTCTTGTGGGATTGTTATCCTTGGCTATGTGTAAGCCTGCTAGTTCCTTATTCCTTGGGAAATCATGCCCGGCTTGGGGGTGGTAGCTTTGCTGAGAGACTAAAGAGCACGCGAGCCTATGGTTAGGAGGAACGTTGCAGCGACGTACCTGGTTGCGAGACAGTTCACATAAGATAAGTACTTTTGATTAATCTATTTTGCAATCATGTTACAGTTAATGAATTATGATGATGAACATGTTGGATAGTGAAGTGTTTATGAATGAATGTTGTTGTCTTGCTTCCACTATGTATATGAACAATTATGCATTGTAGTATGTTTCATGTTTTTGGATTATCAAGCTTCAACATTGTATGTATGCATTTTATTATGGGGCTAGATGCACGCATGTTGGTATGTAGTTGTGTCCTCTTTCCTAGTCAGAGGGTTAGGGACATGGAAAAATAGTATCAGAGCTCTGGTTGCAGCATGGGCCTGAATGGGCCATGACAGATCAGTTAATAGAGCCAGGTGCCTACTGCCCAGAAGAAAACTGCATGACAAGAGAATTTTTGGGAAATTCTTCTAAGTATTGGGATCATCGGATCTTCAGAGCACTTAGTCTAAAGTCCCACCGATGCATCGGATCATCTAGTCTGAAGACCACCTGATGAGGGACCCGTGACAAGGAAATCCATGAAAATTTTCCCAAGTGTTAAAAATAATCGGTGATCGGTGCCACTATGATGAAGCGATCGTTGAAACGTCGCCGGAGGTTAGCAGATGATGCATCCACTGTTGCGGTTACTTAAAGGACTATCCACCCAATGGATAGTTGATCCAATTACCGATGGGACAGAATTTCCATATATTTTTTCTAGGTGTTGAATTCATTGGCCATCGAAGCATGTTAGTGGTATTCATCGTCGATGAACAGAAGAAGGAATCAAGGGATTGTAGACTCGTCGTTGCAGATAACTAGAGGACTATCCTTCCAACAGATAGAGCCTCTGACTGTCGACGCAGTAAAGAAAGTTCAAATTTTTTCCAAGTGATGAAAACATCGGTCATCGGAAGAAGATAGTGGTTTGTGTGCCCGCCGTTACGGAAGCCTAGGGCATTAGTCTTCTGATGAGAAGAGTTCCAACTACCGATGCCAATCAGGTTATGCCTCAGTTTGCTGATCAGAAGTCATTACCAGGTTGGGCCATCGATTGGAAAAAGATCAAAGTTGACAAGCCACAGTTGCGGTTGTTGATTGAACTAATCCACCGATGTACTAGTCCTTCCAGCCGCCAATGCCTAGGTGTTAGTGAACAGTAGCTCCGGGCGACGGCGGGGAACAGTTGTCTGGCCGATGATGGATAGAGGAAGTTTTCACCAACAGATAAGAAAAGGATTAGTGGAAAAGAGAAGATCGTTGAGCCGATCCAAGCAATGAAAAGGAAGACTAAAGAGAAAAATTGAAAATTTTGGTAAGTCCCCAAATCATCGGCCATCGGTGACGGTTAGCTGATCACATCGCCGATACTCAGAGGATGCGATCGCAGATGAGCTATAGCAAGTGAAGTTTTTTGAGTGTCCACTGTTGCGGATGTTACGGAGAGAAATTCCTATGGCTTGGGGTACCACAATAGACATCTTCACTCCAGAAATCAATCCTTTTCAATATGCAATAGAAATTAAATATCTAACACTAAAGTATCAAACCTCGTCCCTTATTCCAGACGGTTGAAGTAGATCCTCATTGAGCTTTCCAACTTCAGATTGAATTGATTAATCACGTCCTCAACAACAAGTAAACAAGACAAGCATACTATATATCTTGGTGTTAGATCTATTCTAGCATATATAATCAACAATGTATAAACATTTGAAATCATCCCATGGATAAAATATTCATTCAAACATACATTATTGGACGGGAAAAGATATTTCTATTAATATAAAATCAGATATTACAATGGATACAACCTATGTCGGCACGTCTGCGAATCGAAAAAACTGAATCCTCCACTTGGGCCTCCACCACCTCAACCCTCCATCTCTCGATAGCAAGCTCACAAGCAAAAGGCAAGCTTGGGAAGAACACAAAAGTGCTCCAAGGGACAAAGGGATGCAGACTCAAGCACAAGTTCTGGAAACAATGGACTATAGTTTCTTTTCTCTCAATTCTCTCTTATGCCTTCAATGTACCAAAGAGTTCCTTATATAGCTTTTCAAAGTGGTAATGAAAGGTCGAATCCGAGCGATCTCAAGGCATATGGAAGGCCAGGAGTCAAGTGAGTCGTATCCATGTCAAGGAAAACTCCAAAAGGATTTGGATTATGCACACATCTTGATGTACACAGTTTTAGGGGTCAAACCCGCGTATATACGCTATTAGGGGCTTAAAAGTCGCGTATATGGATTTTCACATGTTTTAAGGGATGGTCAAGGAAACATCAAAGGACAAAAAATGGTCCAAGGGGTGTAAGGAGTCTGCAAAGGGACAGGAGAAAGGCCATACAAGTGTGATGCACCTGGAGTGGTAAAATCAGCTATAACATATGCCCCTTAATGTGTGAGGTCAGAAGGGGTCATACGATGGCCGAAATAAATTATAAGTCCATCCTAGAAGTGGAGTGATGAAGGATCCCAAATGGAAGACCAGCCACTGAATCAGCATAATACAATGATACAACTCTGCACATACTGCAAATACATATAGCAGTCCCAGATACGTAAGAGTACAATGGCCATGAATCGGCATGATACAAGATATCACATAAGTGGTAATCGCCACATACAATATACATAGATCAGAATCTCCATGATGAAGATATACAAAGGATCATGATCTCCATAATGGCTGAAGATACACAAAGGATCAAAATCTCCATAATAGCTGGAAATGTCTGACATATACTGGAATCAAGTCACGAGAGCTAAAATCTCATGAACACTGGCAGGATCAAGTAGGTAGCATATAAGAGATGCCACCAATCTGGAAGGTCTTCTACACAAACCGCTACGAGTATATGTCCTACTATGGGAATAGAGGTGTCAAGGTCGAACATAGTAGTCCATCGTATGATTACCGATCATTGATGTATACTGTTAATAGACACGAGATAACCCACCGATAATGAAAATGGGAATCAAGGTACTAGTGTGCAAACTAACAAGTTTGAATAGATGTGTTGAGGTCAAACACTTGAGAGGATCCATCGATCAGGGGACATTAATGTATTCCCAAAGACTGTCAATGGTGAGAGAACCTGCCACTGATGACTGCAAGTCTCAAGGCATTAAAAAATGACTCTAGATTCCAATCCCAGAATAAATGATCTGAAGTTGATGGGATGAAATCCGCTGGAAGGAGGGCATTAAGGCATCCCCCATCATCCAACATGAGGTACTCAGCAAAGATGTATAATGTGGAAGGACTGGATCATAAGGTGCACGAACTAGTAACTGTATCGAGAATGGCCGACATGCAAAGTCAAGATAACTGAGGAATGGCCGAATCAGGTTTCAACTTCCTTCGAACAAGATCATAATGACGTATGGTGACTAAATAAAGGTAGCATAGACTCAATATACAAACTGGGACATCTTTGCGACACAGGAGGCATCGACAGAGGCTCCATGGGGACTAGAAACTTAACCAGTCAGTGGAGATAAACTCAGATAAATGAGTACAACTCCTAAAGTCAAACTATAAACCCAACCAATGGATGTGATATACAGTGCTCTGTTTGAAGGTCACACAATGCGACAACTGCCAAAAGATAACATCTTTCCTTGCCTGACTTTTTGGTTTTTTAATTTTTTTTTTGGACTTTTTCAAATATTTAGAAAGCTTGAAAAAGAATAAAATTGCTTTATAGTTACAAGATAGGAGGAAAAGAGTGTCATAGGGGAAAACAAACTAGTTCCAAGCAGTGGAACATACCTATGCTCAATGCAAGGATACATATGTAGGATAGTGACACTCGGGGGAAAATCCCCTCCCGGTAAAAAGGGAATCAAACTGCAAAGGATATATAAAATGGCTCTGCATGGCTAGACACGAGACAAGCTCAGGCTATATGGCTGAAACTCAATGTCAAGGGAGCTGACATAAAGCTCAATAAGGCAGGAAAAGCTCATGATAATGCAATTACAACTTGATATAAGGGAGTCCTGAGGGAAATAGGCCAGCAAAAGATCAATAGGAGTATGAGGCTCTTGCGAAATGTCATGGCAATACTATACAATGGACTCCCACACCCTAAAGGACAAAACGTCGACATGGGCACCAAATGAAAATAAGATGCTAACTAGGGTACCCATGTAAGGTTAAGCTCTACCACTCATATCATGCCACTTCTAAAATAGCAAGAAGGTTCTGTGACATAACAAAGTGGGTTCATACCTAAGGCTATAATGAAATGGTCATAAGGTCATGCAAAATGAAAACGGTGATGAAACCTAACCTATATGCCAATTTAGACATGATACCTGAAATTGGCATGAACTCGTCAATCCAACGGCTGAAACAACACTAAAAAAGGTCTCCTACATCATAAATTAGGTAAAAAACAAACCAAAATGATTAGAAATGGTCCAAACTATAGGAAACGGGATAAAAATTTGAAAAAATTTGAAAATTTTCTATAAATAGTAAATATTTCAAAACATTATAAAACATTTGAAATTTTTACCCAATTGAGCTCAGATTTTCAACAACGAATTCCAGGAGATCCAGCCAGCGGAATCCACTACTGTTTCTTCCCAGTACTTACCCATGCTCTTCTCTTATATTTTGATGCAATTTTTATCAAATTCCATGGTTATTTGGGATTTCTAGGCCAATCCAAAATAGGCACTGTGGCCCATGCAGAAATGGAGGGTTTTTCTGCGTATATGGCTGGCTATATGTGGAAAATGCCCCCAAACCCATGTACATACGTGACTCTTTGGAAAACAGTCTCGTATGTGGCCGCACATGAGGTTTTTTAAGTGTTCTAATGGAGAAACTTGCAATTTTTGTGTAGGATGGTCCTAGAATGGAGAGAATGTGAACATGGTGATGTATAGAAGGCATTAAGGGCCAATCTAATGGCTCAAAAAGTGCTACGTGCATGTGGGCTCTACAAATTTTGGTGTCTTGGTGGCTTAAGGGCCAAACTAGGACTATTGCAGATGCTAGTGGATTACTGGGATCCAAACTTAGAGTCGTTTGATATAGATGGGATGTCCCTCATCATAGAGGTGGAGGACATATACTTTATTATTGGAAATTCCCAATAGGGAGAAGTAGTGAACCTACGTTCTCACGAGCCCGGATGTGGCCTGACTATAGATGAGTACATTGTGGTGTACTACTATCTGGACACGGAGAAGGTGGGGAGTCAGATCCCAACCAACTCTATACAGGTGATGGGCCTAAAGGCCATCCTACTGACACTGGGCAGGATAGCAGGCTTGGCTTCACTCCACCATACCTCGCGGCCTCTGATGTTCTATGCAGTGGAGTGCATGAGACCCACGGTATATGACTAGAGCACTACACTACTGACCAACATGAAACACCAGCTCAGTGAGTGTAAGATGGGAAAAGTGCGAAACTTTGGTTTCAGCAGTATACTGAGCACATTTTTCTTCGAGCGTGTTCCAGGATTGAGCCCCAGAGTTGGCGTTCCTCTTCACGGGGTTTGAGATCTGGCCCAACAGCGTTGGGCAAATGTGATGCGCAAACTGGGGGGAGGTAGGGTGTCCAACCCCTATCCAGTTGAGTTCTTTCTGTGGTGGCGACGACAGATAGTTTGCATTGATGACTACCCTTATGCAGTGATATATTTCCTGGGGGACTCGGACATGCCGCTACCACCAGGATTGATATACGGTGACATAGGTAACGAATCTCAACCCTTGCTTTAAGTTTTGAGTTATTTAATTTTTTTGTGTTTTCTGATTATATGAAATCAAAAGACATGTTTTTGGGTGACAATACATAGTGACATCTACCATATGCATGCAGATGTGGGACCACGATAGCCTGAAGGCTTCCCTCCTCAGAGACGGAGGGGAAGAGGAGACGATATCATGAGTGTGGATGCAGAGCGGACGCTCCAGAGAATTCATACCAACTTTATGAGGCTAACACACAGAATTCCCATGGTGCAAGTCGTGGACTTGCATGAGGCTATGCAGCGCCAGGTGGTGGGTGTACCATGAGCATGGGTGCGATTATTCTGATGGCTAGCTAGAGCCATAGTGACCTTCCATGATCACAACCCCCCTCCTCCTCCACAGGCTTAGATACTTGGGAGATACATTTTGTATTACCTTGTATTATATTCTGGTTGCTTGACAGCCCCATTTTTGTATTATGACACTATGTATTACCACATTTTGGATGTATATAAAAACTTTTATGATGATCGGTTTATTTATTTACATGTGTAAAAATTTTTGTTTGTGATGAGTTTATTGTGTATGAAACAAATGCCAATCTAACATGTAGTTAGCATATGAGTCAGCAACTTGATTATTAATTCTTGGAACATGTATTTATGTTATATTGTCAAATTGTCGTTCTAATAATCTCACACGTAAGAATATTCTTAATAACGTCGGACCTCTAACATGGTACAAACCATTAAGCTGTGACACTACTAACTCCGAATCAAGACGTACCTCAAGAGAGAGAACGCCATGTAAAATGGCATCCTGCAGAAGCTCAATAACGACGCTATATTCAGCAACATTGTTGGAATATGGCAGTAGACATACGCCTCCTGAAGACAGTACCTGACCCATAGGAGTATAAATCACCCAAGCAGCAGAGGCTAAGTGTTGAGTGTGACGGCTCACACCATCCACGAATCCTATGTAGGTGGAATATTCCATTGACATCTGCCAAAAGAAATAGAAACTAATCACAAACTCGATCACTATAAGAAAAATACCTAACTATGCAAAACTGTATAATAATATACAATAACCAGCCTTGGCTAAAAATCATGCATAGTACTTCTTGAGATAGAGCCAATTCTTGGGCTCCGCCAAGGTCGTTCCCTCATAATCCACTAACTCATAAGTGCCCTTCTCTAACACACGTTTTGACGACGTAAGGACCACGCCACATGGGGTTAAACTTTCCTACCCCTAAGGGTTCTTTCGGTTGATCCCACAAAAGGACCAATTCTCCCTCACTAAACCTCCTTGGATGGACAGAATTATCGTATTGGACCTTTACGCGACATTTATTTACTTCTAGAGAAACCAAGGCATCTTGATGCTGCTCATCAAGCTGCTCAAGGTGGACCAAATGCTCCTCCAATGGTGAAGTGTCTGGTAAGAGTTCTACAGCTAGCTTCAAAGAAGGAATCTCGCGCTCAAACGGCAAGACCGACTCCAATCCATGTACAAGCTGATATGGAGAAAAACATGTGGTAGTCTTAACAACGGTTCTATATGCCCACAAAGCAGGATATAACATAATGTGCCAATTATTCTTGCTTTGTGCGATGGTTCATTGGAGAATGGATTTGAGTGATTTATTCACTGCTTCTACCTGTCCATTTGCTTGAGGGTAGTAAGAGGAGGAATGTTCTTTCTTGTACCCTAACTTCGATGCCAACTCTTCCATCATACGATTCTGAAAGTGCGAGCCATGGCCAGTGACAAGCTCTTTCAGAATCCTGAACCGAGTAATAATATGGTTGAATATGAAGTGCACGGCTGTCTCACCATTGGATTTAACTGTAGGCATGGCCTCAGCCCATTTCGTGAAGTAATAAACAGCCTCTATGATATGATGATGCCTCCCAGCTGAAGCTGGGTTGCAATCCATAAAATCAAGCCCCCACTTAGTGAAGGGACCGACAGTGATGATGGGATGTAACGGGGCAAGTTTCGAGCGCATATTACATGTAAACACCTAGCAAGGGTGGCACCTCTTGACCGCATCAACACAATCCTTAAAGATCGACGGCCAGAAATAGCCCGCTCTTAATATTTTTTGGGTTGTAGAAAGCCCAAATAAATGACCACCACACGCCCCTCCATGGCAGTCATTCAGCAGAACCTCAGCCTTAT
The DNA here is from genome assembly GCA_001517045.1 of Pseudotsuga menziesii. Taxonomy (NCBI): domain Eukaryota; kingdom Viridiplantae; phylum Streptophyta; class Pinopsida; order Pinales; family Pinaceae; genus Pseudotsuga; species Pseudotsuga menziesii. The sequence goes on from LPNX010764806.1 coordinate 117,772, forward strand.
CGTGAGTTAAACAACGATGTAAAATGGAATCTACCCTACGGCAGTATAAAGTGTTATCCACTATAAGTTAATGCTTAGACACGTGACGTAATCGTCGTTGTTCATCCCATGAGAGGTGAGAGGGGACCTTCAACGTTGGTAGATATATAATGATATCCCCATACCATGGGTCTAAAGTTGAGATTAAGAATATGTGCTCATCAATAAACGTATATTCACAAACCAACTCCTCGGCCTCACTTGGGAAATCCGATATAAGCTCTGCAAAAATTAATGATTTCTTCGATTTTGCCGAAACAAACTCGAGATCAAATTATTGCAGGATGACAATACATTTATTATATTTTCCCCCAATCATCCTTCGAGTGAGAATGAATTGAAACGGATTGACATGGGCTACAACCAAGGTCTAGCGAAGGAGAATATAATGTCTCAACCGTTGAACCGCATGTATGGTAGCTAAGGCAAGCTTATCAACATGACAATAACGAATCTCTGTGTCAATAAGATTCCAGCTCAGATAGTATATGACATGCTCTTGGAGCTCCTCATCCTCTTGAACCAAAACCATCCCAATCATCTCCATGGACGTGGCCACATAAAGTAGAAAATCATGGCTATAGTCTGGGGGACTAATCACTGGGGTCGATGCTAGGGCTCGTTTGAGCACAACAAAGGACTCTTGGGCTCGCTCATCCCAACAAAATGTTTTGTCCTTCTTCAAAAGACGCATGGAGCCTCTAGTCAAATTGGCAAAATTGACAACGAATCTTCATAAGAAGTTTTCCATGCCTTGCAAACATTGAAGATGAGGAATATTTTTCGGGGGAGACAACTGAAGTATTGCCTCAACCTTCAAAGGGTCGACTCTTATACCCTCTTTAGAAACGATGAATCCTAATAAGGAACCTAACTTCACACAAAAGATGCACTTGTGAGGATTTAACCTGACCAAATAATGGTAGCACCTTTAGAATACCAATCTCAAATGATAGGAATGATGCGTTCTCATATGAGAATGAGCAGCAAGGTCATCCAAAAATACTTCGATAATTGATTTGAGATCGTGGAAAATCAAGGTCATTGCCCGCTGAAAAGTAGCTCCAGAATTTTTAAGGTCAAAAGGAATTTTCCAATATGCAAAAGTTCCCCAAGGACAAATAAATTCGGTCTTATGTTGGTCCTCAGGCTTAATTTGTATCTGATTATATCTGGAAAAGTCGTCCATGAAGGAAAAAACCTCACTACCCGCACACTCATCCAAAATATGATCAATAAATGGTGTGGGGAAATTGTCCTTAGGACAGGCATGATTCAAATCATGGAAAACAGTACATATGCAGATCGCTCCCTGCTTCTTATCCACCAGAATGGGGTGTGAAACCCATTTCATCAAGGGAATGAGATAAATAAAACCGGCTTTCAATAGTTTCTCTATCTCTACCTTAATCGCGGGTGCTTTCCTAGGATTCACAGCACGCAAGCGTTGTTGAACAGTCTTAGCGTTGGGATAAGTATTAATCTCGTGATCAACAATGCGAGGGTCGATACCTGGAATTTCATTGTAAGACCAAGAAAATATATCACGAAATTCTTTAAACAGCTCGATGTATTCAAGAATCTCAGCATGGAACATTCTGCCCCAATATAGACATTCTCTATCCTGCCAAGATCGCGAGATATATTGATAGGAATTGTTGGAGATATATTTTCCATGTTTCCATCAACTATCGGACCAGGAGAGCTTAATGGAACCATGGGACTACCAATTTTCTTGCTAAGAACCTCCCTAAAGTCCTCACACTCCAAGAGATGAAGCTTGGGAAGAAAGTAAGATCTATGATGGAGCTCTTCCCATGGTGGCTCAACTCTTGACATGGCCTCAATAATCATTTCGTCTGAAGGAAAAACACTATCAAGGAAGTCGTGAGTGTGAGAAGACTATACTTCCCATGCAGGAAACACATAAGGGTCCTCCTCCTCCATCTACAAAGAGGAAGGACTAGGCTCTGTAACACACTCAAGATTAGCTTGATAAGCTACCATAGTTGCAGGTGATCCAGAGGATTATTCATCTTCAAGTTACACTGATCCAATATGGTACAATAGTAGTTAATCTATGGTTTTAACTCATATGCTGAGCCATTATATGCACATTCCGCGTAGCTTATCGCATGCCGTGCAGCTTATTGCATGCCATGCAGCTTATGTAGGGGCCGTGCAGTTGTGCACCGTCAAGTGAGAATCGAATGGTTCGTGGAGGTTAGGCATATGCTGCGACATTTGTATGCTGCGACAGTGGATCGGGTATATGGAAAAGTCCTCATATGCTGTGACATTTATGAAGTTGATGGTGACATCAAATGGTTACGTTACATGTGGCATAGCCCACTAGAGGTCATTGCAACGTGTTGTAAGGTAGCATATGAGCGTGGAGTTGGTTGCAATGTTTCGGGGATCTAAAACATCGTGGTAACATAATGCTTGGGCCATGACTTGGCAGGATTCCATGGTTCAGTTAGCATATGGTTGTAACAATAAAAAAGAATATAACAGCTGTGGTCCATTACTCATCCTCTCGCTAAACGCTTAAATAGAGGACGCTAGCCACATTTCAGAGGGGGGAGTGTTAGAGCACAGAGCTTCGTTTTTCTATATGAGAAACTTGGGGAGTTTCTATGAAGTACATAGACGCTATTCTTTTTTGAAGTTGACATTCTCTATTATAATTTAGCTTTCTTTGCCTTTCGAAGGCTAATTTTAATTTCCAGAAGAGATGTCTTGAAGCCTTCGTACAGCTTTCTGTTTACAGTTGCTGAAGTTGATTCCAAAACCATTTTTGTACCATTTTAAAGAGATTAATTGGATCGGTACCCATTGGAGAGGGACCCAAATACGTAGCCCAGTGGAGGGGGTGAACTCCATTATCAACTTATGTCTATGACTCTCTGATTCTGTGTTTCTTCTTTATATCTGTTTACCAGTTTCGCTATTCTCAGTTCGTTTGTCATTCCTGTCGCAGTTGCTGTTCTCTTTCTATTTCATCTTGGCTTTATTATAGTTTGTTTTTCATTTCTGTTTCTAAGCATTCAGTTGATGTTAATTCTATTCCAGGAATTAAGTGAACTGATTAAATGCATTCTTTAAACAAACTTTTAAATGCACATAAGTTGAGATCCGACGGATCATGTTATGGTATCAGAGCAGGTTAACTACTGGTGCAAGCTTGTGAATGCTTACCAGGTCCAGGTTAAAGCTTGGTGAAGGAGAATTAGTTGAAGTAGATACTGAGATTGGATCAATGAGAACATTCTCAAGAACCATGTCTTCTCCACGAGGGGAAGAAGAAGGACATATAGAACGAGAAAACCCTGTTATGTCAGAAACTGAGTTTCTAGAGGCTTTTATGAGAATGAAAGCCATGATGGAAATTCTACTCGATGAACGAGCAGAAAGGAAGAAGAAAGAAGAAGGATCTTCATCCAAAGATGCTGAAGTGAAGAAGGAAGAAAAGGGTAAAGGAGTAGGAGGTGATGGTGATCCTCCTGAAACTAATCAAACTTTCTCTTCTTCTCATACTTCCCATTCAAATAATGTAAGTCCTAATATTCCTTATTTCAAATTGGATGTGAAATTTGAATTCCCTATTTATAATAGAAATTTAGATGCTGAAAAGTTAGACAATTGGATCAAGCAACTTGAAGTATATTGCAGGGTGCAGGGCATTACTGATGACCCTTCCAGGATTCAATTGGCCACTTTGAGAATGAGTGGAATGGCTCTTACTTGGTGGGAGAGCAAGATTCAGCAAGATCTTTGAAAAAATGGTAAAATTATTTCAGTTTGGAATGAATTCATTGAAGTATTAAGGAAGCAATTTTACACTTTAGGTCATATGCAGTAATTAATAATGAGCTGGAAAAATTTTAGACAAGCTAAAGGACAAAGCATTCAAGAATATACTCATGAATTTAGAAAGAGGGATATTGCATTGAATGTTGCATTGGATACACAGGAAACTCTTCTTAAGTACATTGGTGGTATGCATTCTTATCTACGACATACCTTGTTGTTGTTTAACCCCAGTACCTTGGATGATGTATGTGTTCAAGCTACACATTTAGAAGCTAGGGGTAAGCATGCTAATGATACTTTTTTGAATAAATCCTTTAAAAATGATAGCAAATTGAAGGGGAAAAAGAAGATGACTATTGTTAAGAAAGAGGGTGAAACGCCTACATGTTCACATTGTCAGAAGGGACATGATGTCTCTAAGTGTTGGAAACTTCATCCAGAGTTAAGGCCAAAGAGGTATGGAGGAAACAAAGATAAAGGCAAAGCAAAAACTACTGCAGCAGTTATTCAAGACTTGGGATCCGACTCAGGTGATGAAAAAAATGTTACAGCCGTTGGAATCCAGGGTAAGAATAAAAGTATCTCACTTCCCATTGATGCAAAATCAAGTTCTAGTGCAAGTACAAGTCTTCCATATACTTCTAAGAAAAATGATAAAAATAAAGTGCACTATTTCATGTTCGTGTCATTACAAATCACACAAAGATTTATACATTGTTTGATAGTGGTTCACAAGTAAATCTGATATCAGAAGAAGTGGTTAAGAAATTGCATTTAGTTACTATGCCTCATGAAAAACCCTATCCTCTTGGTTGGGTTACTAATGATACACAATTGCAAGTTACAAAGAAATGTGTATTAAAATTTGCAATCGCTAAAAAGTTTATGGATGAGGTAGAACTAGATGTAGTACCACTTGACATTTGTGGAATTGTACTTGGGATTCTATATTTGTATGATCGGAAAGCAGTCTTTTATAGAGAGTAGAATAAGTATCATCTTTTTAAAGATGGTGTAGAGTATATTGTACGAGCACATAAGACAAAAAAAAATCTAGCAATAGTTTCTGCATGCCAAATGAAGAGGCTGGTAAATGCTAGTAAGAATTTTGTGTTAATGATGGTTAAGATGAAAAATGATGAGATCTCTAAATATTTTGAAGAGTGTGACCCTAAGCATAAATCCGAACTGATTGAAATCATTTTTGAGTATGATGATTTGTTTCAAGATCTGAAAGGGTTACCACCAAAGAGGGAGATTCAACATGAGATACATTTACAGTAGGATGTGCCACTCCCGAACATAGCCATGTACCGGATGTCTGTAATGCAGAATGAGGAAATCAAGAAGCAGGTTCAGGAGCTGATTGAGAAGGGGGTCATCGTACTTCTCCTTGTGGCTCTCCTATAGTCTTGGTTCTGAAGAAGGATGGGTCTTGGAGGATGTGCATCGACTATAGGGCCCTTAACAAAATCACCACTAAAAACAGGTATCCTCTTCCTCGCATTGATGATTTGCTTGATCAGTTGAAACATGCAACTTATTTTACAAAATTAGATCTACGTAGTGGGTATAATCAAATTCGAGTTGCTGAAAATGATGCCTAGAAAACAGCGTTTAAAACAAAACAGGGTTTGTATGAATGGCTTGTGATGCCTTTCGGACTCTGTAACGCACCTGCTACTTTCATGCGGGTCATGAATGATGTCTTTCGACCATTCATTGATGATTTTGTAATTGTATACTTGGATGATATCCTAGTGTTTAGCAAAACTTGGGAAGAGCATATTGTACATGTGAAGAAAGTTTTAGATGTACTAAAGAAGGAGAAGCTTTATGTAAAGATGTCCAAATGTGAATTTGCTAAAACTTCTTTAGTATATCTAGGCCATATTATTGGTGGAGGAGACCTGCGAGTGGACCCAGCCAAGGTTACTGTCATTGTAAGTTGGTCACGGCCTAACACCATTACTGAAATCAGAATTTTTCTTGGTGCAGTTCAGTATTGGAGGAAATTCATTTATGGGTTTTCCTCCATTGCTGCGCCATTACATGCGTTAACAAGCGTCAAAGATATTTTCCAGTGGGGAGGCAAGCATTAGAGATCCTTCGACACTTTGAAGGAAAGGATTAGCATAGCCCCAGTTCTAACGTTGCCATATTTGCAGCAGCCATTTGAGATCGAAACTGATGCCATCGGGTTGCCATGGGAGCCGTTTTGATGCAAGGAAGTAAGACAGTCTATTACCATTCAGAAACGTTCTCTACTGCGGTAAGTAACTATTCGACTTATGACAAAGAATTGTATGATTTAGTACAGAGAGTGAAGAAGTGGAAACATTATATAATGGGAAAAGAAACAATCATACATATTGATCATCAGCCACTTCAATATTTACAATCTCAAACTAAAATACAACAAAGTAGGCATTTAAGATGGATGGGATTCTTACAATAATTTCATCTCGTAATTAAGTACAAAAAGGGAATTCATAATAAAGTAGTAGACATGTTGTCAAGGCCTCCTACGAATGCTTCAATCATTCTTCAAAACAGTTCATTAACACATGAAAGTTATATTGAACAGTATGCAGAAGATAAAGATTTTAAGAAAGTATATGCATCACTAATACATGGTAAACAGGAAGAGAACTATTATGTGCATAATCAACTCCTGTACCATCTCGGTAAACTCTGTATTCCAGAGAAGGAGAGAGTGCATGTGATTCGAGAAGCACATAGTTCATTGATTGTAGGACATTTTGGAGTAAGTAAAACACTGTCATTATTGCAGAATCATTGTTATTGGCCTAAAATGCAAGAAATTGTAGCTAAATACATAAGAGGTTGTGTTATGTGTGCACAAAAGTAATCCTAGCAATAGGAAATTGGGTTTGTACACTCCTCTTCCAGTTTCTTCTCGTCCCTAGGAAAGCATTTCTATGGACTTTGTAGGAGGACTACCTATGTCTAGAAAGGGGCATGATTACCTATATGTTGTTGTGGATAGATTAAGCAAAATGTGTATCTTAATGCCATGTAACAAATAGATCACTGCTAAACAAACAACTCATCTATTCTTTCAGAATGTTTGGGTACATTTTGGGCTACCCATGTCTATTATATCTGATCGGGATTCCCGGTTCTTGGGAGAATTGTGGTCAACTTTATGGGAGCTTATAGATACTAAACTTAAGAAAAGTGCAACTTTTCATCCACAGACCGATGGGCAAACAGAGGTAGTAAACAAAACATTGATTCAGCTGCTCAGAGGCTATTGTAGTAAACATCCTAAACTCTGGGATGAGCAATTGCAATATATACAACATGCTTACAATCATGCAGTTCATTCTTCCACGAAAAGATCACCTTTTGAAACTTGTTTTGGTTATCTGCCAAAAGCACCGATGGACTTCTCTTTCGGAAAAGATGTAGTGGATGGACATCATGATGTAGATAAAGCTCTAAGGTTCATTAAGAGAATGCAAGCGGTGCAGCAGGAAATTCAGGAACAGTTGGAGAAGAGCCAAGCAAGGTACAAAGCCAGGCATGACAAGCATCGATTTGATCATCAATTTCAAGTTGGTGACAGAGTTTGGTTACATATCACCAAATAAATAATGAAAGGTGAAGGTAAAAAGCTTAATCCTATCAGGTATGGTCCTTTTGAGATCTTGGAAAATATCAGTACTAATGATTTTCGCTTGAATTTACCTCCATACATGCAAATTTATTCAGTTGTCAATGTTGAGAATCTTAAATTGTATGAGCCTCCTATGATCATGGATGAGGAAACTAACATACAAATTCCTTCAATTGATGATATGGCACCTGAATATATGAATGAGTTGCAGGATGATGTTATTCTTGACAGAAATGTAAGGACTTCATGAAGGGGGAAGGCTGAGTACCTTCGTGTGGGGCTTAAAGGCATGCATCCTAGCAAAGAAATATGGATGGAGATTGGAAAAGTGAGGGAGCTGTACCCTCACTTACTTGCAGAATGATTCAGGCTTTTGGTGGTCCAAAAGCTCTCCAATGGGGAGGAATGATCCAGAGGATTATTCATCTTCAAGTTACACTGATCCAATATGGTACAATAGTAGTTAATCTATGGTTTTAACTCATATGCTGAGCCATTAGATGCACATGCCGCATGGATTATCGCATGCCGCACAGCTTATGTAGGGGCCGCGTAGTTGTGCACCGTTAAGTGAGCATCGAATGGTTCTTGGAGGTTAGGCATATGCTGCGACATTTATATGTTGTGATAGCGGATCGGGTATATGGTCAAGTCCTCATCTACTGCGACATTTGTGAAGTTGATGGTGACATCAAACGGTTACATTACATGTGGCATAGCCCAGTAGCGGTCGTTGCAACATGTTGTAAGGTAGCGTATGAGCGTGGAGTTGGTTGCAACATTTCGAGGATCTGAAACGTCGTGGTAACATAATGCTTGGGCCATGACTTGGTGGGATTTCATGGTTCAGTTAGCATATGGTTCTAACAATAATAAAGAAGATAACAGCTGTGTTCCGTTACTCATCCTCTCGCTAGACACTTAAATAGAGGATGCTGGCCACAATTCAGAGGGGGGAGTGTTAGAGCACAGAGCATTGTTTTTCTGTATGAGAAACTTGGGGAGTTGCTGTGAATTACACAGACGTTGTTCTTTTTTGAAGTGGACATTCTCTATTATAATTTAGCTTTCTTTGTCTTTCGAAGGCTAATTGTAATTACCAGAAGAGAGGTCTTAAAGCCTTCGTACAACATTTTGTTTACAGTTGCTGAAGTTGATTCCAGAACCATTTTTGTACCATTTTAAAGAGATTAATTGGATCAGTACCCATTGGAGAGGGACCCGGAGATGTATCCCAGTGGAGGGGGTGAACTCCGTTATCAACTTATGTCTATGACTCTCTGATTCTGTGTTTCTTCTTTATATCTGTTTACCAGTTTCGTTGTTCTAAGTTCATTTTATCATTCCTGTCGCAGTTGCTGTTCTCTTTCTATTTCAGCTTGGTTTTATTACAGTTTGCTGGTCATTTCTATTTCTAAGCATTCAGTTGATGTTAATTCTATTCCAGGAATTAAGTAAACTGATTAAACACATTCTTTAAACAAACTTTTAAATACACATAAGTTGAGGTCCGACGGATCAGCAGGCAATGGCACGTCCATCACGATGGGCTCGCTCGAAGTGATCGGTGTAGGAAGAATCCAAGGATATTCCATATGACTCGTGCGAAAATACATCAATCTCATAGATGTTGAAGCCTCACCGGAACTAGACCCTATCATAAGGATAGGTGCAGGACAACTAAAAATTCCCATGCGGGATGGATACATTCCCATACCCACACTCCCAGTTGTTGGCTGAGAGTGCTCTATGATCGATATCGAAGCTCTCAAAGATGTGGTAACTGACGGATTCTTGAATGACGTTTGATCAAGTGTAACTATCTTCCCATTGAATGGAAATCACACAACGTGAAATAGGGAAGAAGCTACGGCTTGCATACTAGACATCCAATTCCTACCCAGCAAGAGATTGTAGTCAAGGGGCGCATCAACCACCTCGACCTCTATTGCAACGATCTTCCCTCCCAAATAGACTTTAAGGGAAGGGAGAATCCCATGCGGCCTAAATGATCTCCCATTGAACACAATTAACATGGTCATCGATTTAGACAACTCAGGGGAACCTAAACCCTTCCAACATGATAAAGACATCACAGAAGCAGCAGCACCTTCGTCAATCACAGTGAGCTTGACGGTCATGTTAAGACATTCTACGTGAATCAAAAGAGACACATAGTAAGGAAAGTGAGGCTGAAGTCCTATGGTTTCAAATTTAATCATGGAGGAAGAATTATCATCATTCACACCAAGGGCAGAAATCAAAGCCTTCCTTTGCGAAGGACAACTCTGAAGCACTTCTAGTGCAGACATCACACAAGGAGTGTGGCCCAAATCCTCGACAACTGTATAGTTCTGGGCGGCTCAAGCATTAGGATTGTGCCCCGAATGCTTAAGGACTCCCTTAGGAATGTGAGGTGCAGCTTCAGATTTGTCTACAGGTTTTTCAATACGCAAAGGAGTCCCTGGTGGATCAGGATCCTTTCGTGGGTTGGGTTGTGATGAGCCATAGTCCTTCGCACGGGTCACAAATTTCACAGCATGACTATGTTAATGCAACCATGACCACTACCCTCTAGTGTATTTTGATCACCACCAAACTGATCATGGGTCCTTGAGTTCATATTTTGATTGTGAGGTAAAGGGTTAGTTAGCACAACTGGGCCCTGTGCCAAGAATCTCGAGGCTTCATCCATACGAGGGCACAAGAAAGTGAGGTGATCGTCCTTACACAACTTGCAATGGAATTTAAACTTACATTTAGCTTGCTTGTCCCCCCCAGCATCATGGGAATTCTTGCCATTATTAGCATTCTCGTTCCTATTCCCACCCTTACGATTATTTTTACCCTTCTGGTCCGACGATTGCCTTGAAAGCACACTCACCGTTTGGGTGGGCTGAGATGAAGTCGTGGCTTGTCCCGAAGCAGATTGGTTGAGCAACAATTACCTACCTTGTTTTGCAACCGAATCCGTAGGTTTAGCACTCGCACAACCCACAATGTCATCTGCATGTGGTCCAGGTTTAACTTTGGCGTTGAAACTAGAACACGGGGCATTGGGAATGATCTCATATAACAAACCGGACTGAGCATAAATCAGATCCAGTTCCTACGCCCTAAAAATGGTATGTTCCTCATTTTGCACTCCGGATGTAGACACATTCTTTGCTATATATGGCAATAACGACTTAAGGAACCATTCAAGGAGGAATTTCAGTGGTATAAAGGCTTTAATAAACCTCTTTCATCTACGCCATTCTTGGATATGATCCGAAATATGTGTGGATTTATCCTACCAAAATGTCGACAAGAGTTCAGTACCAATGTCATAACGCACTGGTAGCTGGAATTGGTTAATAAAATTCATCGCTAGGTCATCGAACAAAGCGAATGCCCCCCTAGGTAGCTCTATATACCATTTCGTGGCAGGCCCTGTAAGGGTGCGTTGAAATAGTCTCAAACGGATTGAGTCCTGATGTAAGGAATTCGAAGAGCACCATAGGTGAAAGGTAGTAACATGTTCGCTTATATCCTCTCCCAGTTTTCCCTCGAATTTGGGTATGTCTGAGGGAAGCTTAGTAGGGACATCCGGCCAAGCCGGGTCATGAGCTACAGGATCGTTTGTCAATCTCGACAAGTCAACAAGATTGATAATTGTGAGGAAAGGGAGCCTAGGATGATGAGTTCAATGGACCACTCCCTAATAGTTCTAATTCACAAAGGTCTGATTATCACCATGGCCTTGGCCATAGTGCCCTCCTCCCTTTTGACCTGTATAGGGTGGCATGGAAGCACCATAGTGTGGTGTACCTTGACTATCCAGAGCTACAAAGTCATAATTTGGAGAGTAAGAAGGTTGTTGATACTTGCCCCATAAGGTGAAGAACCCTGTCCATATTGCATTCCATAATAAGGTCCACAATTCATTGCATGCGATGTCCCATGAGACACTCCTTAAGTAGGAATATATGCTCCGGAAGTAGGAACATACATACCAGAAGTAGGAATATATGCTCTGGAAGTAGTAACATGACCTCTAGAAGTATGAACATAACCTCCTGAAGCGACAGGTGGTATGTAAACTTAAGACACAACTGGTCTAGTAACCACAGTACGGACATGACTCGTAGCAATGTTCCGGCCCGAAGGACCATGTGAATGAGGTGGAGGGTGAACATTCGAAGAACTAGGGATAGAGGACGGAGGGACCTGAGTAATTATGTACGTGTTATTCCCTATAGTCACTCGTCTCAGATCTGGTATCCTAATAGGATCACTAACCCTAGACCTAGGAGGAATATGTGATGTAGCTTTCACCACCGGGATGGAAGGTGCAATGTGACTTGTGCTCCCAAAACTCTCCGCATGGTAAGGAATGAGAGTGCCCCCAGGCATAGTGCTAGGCTCAAACTCAGGTTTGACATGAAATGCCAAATCATGTGTAGGAAAACCAAACATACCATAACTAGTGCTCACGGGTTTGGAATGAGTCTCATCATCTTCCAGCATTCCATACCGGTGATGCGTCAATGGGGAATCCACCCTAGAGTAAGTAGGTCTATCATGAAAAGTACCTATCTTAGAAATCACAATATAGGATAAGTGAGCTCTTGAATGAAGCAGGTATGTATCTCCTAGGAGAGGCTTGATACTCCCATACACAACAAGCGAAGGTACGTAACCAATTATTGTGGACCTTAGCTTCAACGCGTAAAGCGACTGTGCTGTTTGACCCCAACCTGGCTCAGACACCCATAGAATAACCCTTGCAAAGTACCCCCTCAATATCCTAGGTAAGGCCACTAAGGTCACCTCAATATAATCAATGCTCAGGCGGACAGTCGCAGGCGAGATTGATCATATGGGTAGGGTAGCAAAGCATGAAACTCTCGAAAGATCCCCCAGATATGAATACAGTCTTGGAAATATCTTCGGTGCTACTCAGTTATGACTAGGGGTCATCCCAATCAATAACTGCTCACACTGCATCGTTCTTAACTCCCTTTTGAGAGGAGGATCTTGAGAAACACTGGTTATACCAAGGAATTTCACACACTCACCTGGACATACACATACATGTTGTTTAGTGGTCTTGGAGAATTGACTCACAATGAACTATTCCAAGACCCTAAAACCTAAGCTTGTTGGTGAACCCTATCAAATAAAATAGTGTAGTTCATTTTAATTAAGTGTTGATTTTAATTGGCTTTATTACTCAAAAGAGGGATATGGCCGTGCAACTAATGGTGTTATGACACAACATGAATTAAAATGCACACCAAACAATCAATGCAAATGCATCGTATCCATGAAAAATAGGGTATGCTACTACATGAAATGCATAATTCTCTTCAAATGATAAATGCAAACCTTCCTATATGAAATCGTGACTAATACTCCAAAGCAAATCTAGTGCAAGTACAATGCAAAATGAAATATGCAATGCATGATGATAAGCAAATATTTTTGGATTTTTTGAAATAAAAATGAGATTTAAAAGCAAAAGAATGATTCTACAACCCTCAGACTCTGCAAGCACACTCAAGCAGAACTCAAGCAAAACACTAAGGTAAAATAAATCTAATGCACTAATGCCAAAACAAAAAATAAAAAATATAATGACAAGAACATTCTTAAAAAAGAAATTTCACCCTAAAAAAAACGTCTCTGGTTGGAAACAGAGGTGTATACAGACTCTAGCAGCATCAAAAGAGACTAAGAATCATCACAATTCACCCAGCAACCATCCAACTTCCTCTAGAAGGAAAAACTAATGGCATACAAAACTGTTTGCAGTAAACCCGCGTGTGTATGCGAAAATAGCAAAGAAACTCGTGTATATACGCGACTGTGAGTTAAACACTCGCGTACATAAAGAAAGGTGCATAAAAATAAAGGCAAACAGACAAGCTGAGACAAAATTCACACCAATCAGACACCACCAGGAAAACATGCCCCCAGACCCGACACAAAAACAAGAGAAAAAGAGCAATTCAAAGTCATTGAATGCCGATAGAAAACCCCCAAAGGACAACTACTAGGAACTGCCCAATGGAGTCACCAATTTTGTTACGGAGAGAAATTCCTATGGCTTGGGGTACCACAATAGACCACTTGACTCCATAAATCAATCCTTTCCAATATGCAATAGAAATTAAATATCTAACACTAAAGGATCAGACCTTGTACCTTATTCTGAACGGTTGAAGTAGATCCCTGTTGAGCTTTCCAACTTCAGCTTGAATTGATTAATCATGTCCTCAACAACTAAACAATACAAGCATACTATATATCTTGGTGTTAGATCTATTCTAGAATATATAATCAACAATGTATAAACATTTGAAGTCATCCCATGGATAAAATATTCATTCAAACATACATTATTGGACAGGAAAAGATATTTCTATTAATATAAAATCAGAGATTACAATGGATACAACCTCTGTCGGCACGTCTGCGAATCAGAGAAACTGAATCCCCCACTTGGGCCTCCACCACCTCAACCTTCCATCTCTCGATAGCAAGCTCACAAGCAAAAGGAAAGCTTGGGAAGAACACAAAAGTGTTCCAAGGGACAAAGGGATGCAGACTCAAGAACAAGTTCCGTCAACAATGGACTATAGTTTCTTTGCTCTCAATTCTCTCTTATTCCTTCTATGTACCAAAGAGTTCCTTATATAGTTGTTCAAAGGGGTAATGAAAGGTCTAATCTGAGCGATCTCAAGGCATATGGAAGGCCAAGAGTTAATTCAGTCGAATCCATGTCAAGGAAAAATCCAAAAGGATTTGGATTATGCACACATCTCAATGTACACGATTTTAGGGGTCAAACCCGCGTATATACGTGATTAGGGGTTTAAAATTCACGTATATGTATTTTCACATGTTTTTAGGGATGGTAAAGGAAACATCAAAGGAAAAAAAATGATACAAGGGGTCTAAGGAGTCTACAGAGGGATAGGAGAAAGGCCATACAAGTGTGATTCACCTAGAGTGGTAAAATCAGCTATAACAGTGAAGATCGAAGAGACTAACCGCCTGACGAGGAGTGCCTCCAAGCGCCGATCTCGCGGATTCTAAAGGCTCCAACCACCGACAAAGTTAGGAGTTGTGGAATATTTAGTTTGATTGTAGATTGCCGTCACAGAAGACTTGACGATTAACCATCTGGTGCGTAGGACACCCGGCCGTCGATGCAACAAGTTAACCCATGCTATCACAAATGAAATTTGGAACGATAGATGATCAAGGACTGATACGGAAAAAGGGAATAGACCAATGCATCGCCAACACGCCGGGGAGATAGTAGGGAAGAGACCCGACTTGAGGAGTATGAATGCATTGGAAAACTGTTAATGATCGGATCGCTGATTGGAAGCTCAGCCGGTTCACCCGCGGAAATGGTAGGAAGATCGTTTTCCGTCATTACAGCTGCTCAGATGACTATGCAACAAATGCATAGTTGTTTTGCTCACCAATACAGATCAGGAGTTTAGTTGTTTTTTCTTCGAAACGCCAGAAGTAGAACAAGAAACAGACCTCCGATGCAGATAGGAGATGTAGTTGGTTTGACTACTGCAGTGTCAGCATAATAGTTGGAAGAAGGTCCAATTGGGCCTAAAAAGATTTGGGTTTTTCGAACGCATTTCTCAGTGATTTTTCAAGCAGTTTTTTACTATCTTTCAGTCGATTTTTAGCAGATTTCAGCAGACTGTACAGTGGTCACAGGGCCGAAAGGAAATAGAGAGAATTCTGTGTTTTAACATAATTATTCTTTTATGTAATTTATAGGTGAAAAGGTAAGTAGTTTTTATTTATATTAATGTATGCATATAACAGTTTGCCACTAACACATTTGCAGAACTATAGATACCCTCCAAGAGTAGTACTCCAGGAAGAACAGTGTGGTAAAGCAAGAGGTGGTTCAGTCATGAGAACCCATGACAAATATGATGCTCAGGATTCTTACGAGCATGCAAGAGATGCCATGGGAGAAAAATTCTGTAATGGAAATGATGACATTAAATCTAATGGAAGGAGATTCCAAGAGACACCGTCAAATGTCACAGCCACCATGAGAAGCTTGATTAAATCCTAGAAAGAGTAGCATCAGTTGAATGCTACCATGTTACAGAGTTTGACAGATTTGCAGAGAAATATAGACCCTAGATGAGGTACAGCAAGGCCAGAAGGCAGTAAGAGAAGCACTAGGAGAAGGATAAGGACTTCTAGTGGATCATCTAACTCTAAAGAATCTAGTGGAGATACAATCTCATCTTCTCATAAAAGGAAAAGAAGAAGGTGTCATAGGGATCGCTCTCCAGATGAATTTAAGAAGGATAAACCTCCTACATTTTATGGTGAGATAAAGACTGGACAAGAGGCTGAAGCTTGGCTTCTTGGGATAAAGAAGTACTTTCAGGTGTAGGACTATTCAGGGAGCATGAAGGCCATATTTTCCATATTCAATCTGAATGGACGAGCATCCATTTGCTAGTAACACTTCAAGCAAGTAAAAAGGATCAGTGAAAGGAAATTGAAATGGAAACAGTTCAAGAAGTATTTCAGGCAGAAATACCTTTCTGACAGGTATTATGATGACAAGATCAAGGAGTTCCATGAGTTGAGATTGGGGCAGCAGACCATGGATGAATATGCAAATATGTTTTTGGAATTGTTGAGGTATGTCCAGTACATCAGAGATGAGAAAGTGAAGATCCAGCAGTTTCTAAGTGGGTTGCCTCAAACTTACAAAGATAGAATTGATTTCTATAAACCAAGAACTCTTGAAGAAGTGATAAGAAAGGGTAAGTATTTCTATGAGCAAAGCAAGGGTAAACCTGATTACCATAAGGCATAGAAAGACAAGAAGAATGAAAATTTTGACCAAAGAAAGAAAGGTTTCAAACCTTCTAGATTCAAGAATTAGCAGAAGTAGCCATCCCAAGCTGTGATTAATCCAGTTGGAGTGACAGGTGGAAAGCCTAAAGAGCCACATCTGAATAAAGGTCAACTCAAATGTTTGAAATGTGAAGGACCTCACTTGCGTAGATATTGTCCACTTGAGAATGAAAGTGCAAGACCATCTTATAACATTCAGGGAGCAGAAACAGTGGGTCAGGTAGCTAGAGCAGTCCCTAGAATTTATGCAGCACTTGAGGACTGCCAGGTAGATCACCAGTCAACTGTGGTTGAAGTTGCAAGTAAGATTGTTGAACAACCTGTTTCTATTTTAATTGACCCTGGTTCTACACACAATTATATCACTCCTTAGGTAGTGGATATTTTTTCTTTTAAGAAGGCAAAGCATAGAAAATATTGGTTAGTCTAGCTAGCCACTGGGACCAAGAGAAAAGTTAGTGAATTGGTAGAGAAGTCTCCTTTGGTTATGAATAGATTGACCACTTGTGTAGATATGAATGTTCTACCACTTGGTTCCTATGATGTTCTCATTGGAATGGATTGGTTATAATCTCACAGAGTGAAGCTTGACTGCTAAAAAAAGACTTCTGAATGCACAGATGAAGAAGGAAACCCAGTAGTAGTGAAGGGTATTCCAAAGTTAATTTCAGTAAGGAAGGTTTCAGCAATGTAATTGAATAAGTTCTATAGGAAAGGTTTCCAATTGTATGCAGCTCATGTTTTGGAACCAATAGGAGATGAAACTCCTAGGTTGGAGGACTATCAGGTGTTACAAAAATTCAAGGATGTGTTTCCTGATGAGATTCCAGGGCTTCCTCCAAAGAGGGACATTAATTTCACTGTTGAACTTGTGCAAGGAGCAGCACCAGTGTCCAAAACACCCTACAGGATGAGTACACCAGAGATGCTAGAGTTGAAGATGCAACTGCAAGAGTTGTTGGAAAAGAAGTATATCCAACCGAGTGTGTCTCCTTGGGGAGCATTGGTTCCATTTGCAAAGAAGAAAGATGGTACACTCAGGTTATGTATTGATTATAGATAGTTGAACAAGGTTACTGTGAAAAATAAATATCCTTTGCCTAGGATTGATGACCTCTTTCATCAAATGAGAGGAGCAAAGGTATTTTCCAAGATCGACTTGAGGTTTGGTTACCATCAAGTGAGAATCAAGGATGAAGACATTCATAAGACATCCTTCAGGACAAGGTATGGACATTATTAGTTTGTAGTGGTACCATTTGGTCTCACCAATGCACCAGCTACATTTATGTACCTTATGAATAGTGTCTTCAATAAGTATTTGGACAAGTTTTTTCTTGTTTTCCTTGATGACATTATTGTGTATTCTAAGAATGAGGAAGAGCATGAAGAGCATTTGAGACTAACATTGCAAGTGCTCAGGGAACATCAGCTGTATGCCAAGCTAAGAAAGTGTGACTTCTATAGGGATATAATTCAGTACTTGGGACACATTATCTCAGAATAGGGTATATCAGTAGACCCTGAAAAGATTGAAGCCATTATGAACTGGCCTACTCCAAGAAATGTGACGGATGTAATATCTTTTATGGGACTTGCAGGATACTACAGGAGATTCATTGAGGGATTTTCCAAGGTTGAACATGCCATCACTTCTTTGCAAACTAAGGGGAAAAATTTCAAATGGACTTCGAAGTGTGAAGAAATATTCTAGTGGATGAAGAATCTTCTCACCAGTGCACCAGTATTGAAAGTTGCAGATCCAAAGAGAGATTGTGTGGTATGTACCGATGCATGAGGACAAGGGCTTGGAGGATTCCTTATGCAGGACAACCACGTGATATGTTATGAGTCAAGAAAGTTGAAGGAGCATGAGAAGAACTATGCCACTCATGGTCTAGAGCTTGCAGTCATAGTACATGCCCTCAAGATGTGGAGACATTACTTGATGGTTAAAAGATTTGAGCTCAGAACAGCCATTGTGGTCTGAAGTATTTGTTTGATCAGCCTACTCTAAATGTTAGGAAAGCAAGATGGCTGGAATTTTTATGTGAGTTTGATTTCGAAATCAAACACATAAAAGGAAAGGAGAACAAGGTAGCTAATGCACTCAACCAGAAGATACAGGAAATGCATGTGGAATCTCTTAGTATTTTCCAATCATATTTGAGGCAGCAGGTTGTTAATCATGTTGCCGGAGATGAATTGTACAAGCAAGTAAAAGAAAAATTGCAGCAGCAAAGTCTTGAGAAGAAATATGAGGGATATAAATTGGAAGAAGATGGACTTCTTACTTATAAAGGCAGAATTTATATTCCAAATGTAGCTGATTTGACGAGAGTTGTTATGGATGAAATCCATTAAGCTCTATATTCTAGTCACCCAAGATATCAAAAGACAATTGTTATAGCTAGAAAGCAATACTTTTGGACAGGAATGAAGAAGGACATGGCTGAATACATTTCAAGGTGCATGAAATGTCAATAGGTAAAGGTTGAGCATCAACATCCAGCAGGTTTGTTGCAGCCTTTGCCAATCCCGAAATGGAAATGGGAAGTTATTTGCATGGATTTTATTATAGGATTAATAATGACTTGGAGACAACATGATTACATCATGGTTGTGGTAGACAAGTTGACAAGGGCAGCACATTTTATACTGGTAAAGTCCACGAATAAGACTGATGATATTGCAAACATATTCATGAAGGATATTTTCAAATTGCATGGATTGCCGAAGCCGATAGTCTCTGACGGAGATGTCAAGTTCACTTCCAATTTTTGGAAGGGGTTGTTTGCAGATTTGGGTACAAAGTTGAACTTCAGCACTGCATACCATCCTCATACAAATGGGTAGATAGAGAGAGTCAACCAAGTGCTTGAAGATATGCTTCACATGTATGTGATGGATAAACTAACCAAGTGGGAAGACTACTTACACTTGGTTGAGTTTGCTTATAACAATAGGCAATAGGCACCCTTGGGGATGAGTCCATATGAAGCTTTGTACGGAAGAAGGTGTAGGACACCAATGACTTGGGATAATCTAGTGAACAGGATTGTGCTTGGACCTGAACTACTCAAGGAAATGGAACAAGAGGTTGTAAATATTAGGCAAAATTTAAAAGCAGAATAGGACAGACAAAAAATCTATGTAGATAAGCATAGGAAGGACAGAAAGTTCAGTGTTGGGGATCATGTGTACCTCAGAGTGAGGACAAAGAAGAGTTCCTTGAAACTTGGAAGTTGTGCCAAGCTATCACCAAGATACTGTGGTCTGTTTGAAGTGCTTGAAAGAATAGGGCATGTTGCATATAAACTTGCATTCCCTGCTAGTACTAGAGCTCATAATGTTTTTCATGCTTCTTTGCTTAAGAAATATGTACATGACCCTAACCATGTAATAAATTGGGATGTGATTTAGGTGGAACCTGAGGGAGAGTTCTGAATCGAGCCAATGCGTATCCTCGACAGGAAGGTCACAATGCTCCGGAACCGATCCATAGGGCAGGTAAAGGTACAATTGGAGCACTATGGACTTGAAGAGGCTACGTGGGAGCTAGAGGATGCCATGCGATTGGCACATCCATTTTTGTTCAATCCTATGAGACACTGAGGTAGTACCAGTGTGACATTTTGTTTAAATTTTATTAGCACTGAGTACAGTGTTATTGAAGGGGGAGGCGAATGTAACATCCCGGTTTTGACCCCGATGCACTAAATATACATGATATGTAAATATTGTAATTAATCATGGTGTGGAGCTAAAGGCCAAGGCTCACCATCAATTCAGCTATGTCATGTTCGGATGGGAATTGTCACCGACAGTATATCGGGACTTGCAACATACATATTAAGTTATGGCATCATGTAACTATGCATTTTAATTAAATAACCCAACCAACGATGTTCACTGCAACTAAATTGAGAAGCGGCATGATTCCTAAGGATAAGGAGGGGAAATGATGAATCTTGAGTCATGGGAGAAAAGCCACGTGTTGTCACCCTATTTATTTTTTATCACCTACCCTTGTCTCATCCAACCACCATTTTTAATGTTCTGCTAAGTTGTTGAGGAAGTTATTGCTGGAAGTGGAGGGTGGCAAGACTGTCAGACTTTTCCACGTTCTCACTCAACCATTCCTCTCTCCATATTCACATGGGTAAGGGAACCATCACCACACCACTCTCTTGGCCGTTGGGGTTCACTCTCATGTAGATACACACAGGGGGGCAGTTCTTCTTCCTCACGCAGAGCTGAGTTAAGTGTGGTGCAATTTCTTGTTGGGGGGTTTGCATGTCTCTCTCTCACACTGTTTACAAGTCTGTGGTTGTGTTATTTCCCCTTGATTGAGCATAGAGTCAGCGTTTTTCCTCCACCATTGTCGGACTGTGAGAAATTGCTGTGGGTTCCTTTTGTTGATTCATGGGTTGTTGTTTTCCATATATTTTTGTTGGCTGCGATTTCCTTTTGGGATTAGCTGTTGTAGGGTGCATGTTTTCCTTCTACCCAGGATGAGATTCTATTTACTCTTCCACTCTCAGGCTGAGTAACTTTGACGTTCATTTCATTATTGAGCTGAGGCCGTGGTTTTCCCCATGCTATTCGTTTGATGTGAGCTCCCCTACATTCTATTGGTTGTGTCCTCTCTCATGTTTTGGGAGTGGCTATAGGTTACTATTGAGTCGTTTTGGCCACGATAGGGTGAAGAATGACTCAAGTTTTGTTTCCCCTATCCAAGCAGTGAAGAGCTTGTTTTACTGTATGAATGCAGAGGTTGGTCTTCAAGACTACATAGGAGTGGTGATGAAGCCCTGATCTACTTGAAAAACCTGGTGCATTTGGGAACTGTAACTCCCCGGTTTTGATCCCGTTGCTTTAGATGTATGTGATGTATATATTGTAAATGATCAAGGTGTGGAGCTAAAGGCCAAGGACCCACCATTGATTGGTTATGCTATATTTTGGGTTGAAATTGTCACCAATGGTATATCGAGGCATGCAACATACATATTAAGTTTTGTCATCATGTAAATAGGAATCTTTAATTAAATGAACCCAACCAGCTATGTTCACGGCAACTAAATTAAGAAGGGGCATGATTTTCATAAGGATATGGGTGGGGGAATGTCAAACCTTGGGCTATGGGGGAAAAATCCATGTGTCACCACCCTATTTTGATTTTCCCATCTCTCCTTGTTTTATCCAACCACCACCATTAAGAAATACTGCTGTTAGTTGGGGCAGTTATGGCTGGGAGTGAAGTGTGGCAGGACTGCCAGTCCTTTCCCACAGGCACACTCCACCGGCATGATTGACCTCACGATGGCAAGAAAAAACCATCGCCATCACTCTAGCGGACACTACATTCTCTCCATGACAGTGCAGAAACACTCACGCACTTCCGACTACTGCGCATCCTCTCCATTGTCTATTCATCTTCACGCATAGGCAGAGTTGTTAATCCTCACACAGGAGCGGGAGTCTTGCTCATTCCCACACACAGGATTTTCCTGGTTTTAATCACGCAGTTTTCCTTGACGGATTTTGTGGATGGAGTGGGTGTATACTTTCCTCATAGACTTATCCGTGGGTTGTTGTGGTCTCCCTTACATTACAGTGTGTTTTGTTGGGGTCTTCTTTACATTTTGGGGACAGGAGTCTGTTCATTTCACGCACAAGAATCTATTCTTGTTGATCTCACGCAGCCAGGGGGGGAGCCACTTATCGGTTGTCATTCACGTTCTTCCACAGAGTGGAATCTGGTATGTTTTCCCTCTGTATTTTGGGATCTACTGCAAGTTTCCCTCACACACAGGTCGAGAGTATGTATCTTCTTCCCCAGTGCGGCCTATGTAAGTCTTTTCTGCTTGCTTAGTTTTCCAGGACGGACTGTTGTTTTCCCCATGTTGTGAACTATGTTCACTGATACGTTTTGGGACTATTGTAATTCGCTTGGGAGTCGTTTTGGCCACGATAGGGCCAAGAACGGCCCAGGATTGGTTTTCTCTGCCCAAGCTGTGAATTGCTTATGTGATTGCATGCGTGCAATGGTTGGTCTTCGGACTGTGTTGGGAGAAGGGATGGGGGCTTGGTTTGCTTGATAAACCTGGTGTGTTTGGAAACCACACAGACAGGGCTAGAGGGATGGATTTCTTCTCCACAACCCCTGAATAGCACTGGAAGGGAAGGCAGGGCCTGAGGGACTACGTAGTAGAGAAAGGACCGATTCCTTGTGTTGGATGTGTGTGGGTGTCTTAGAAGTCATGCTAGTTCTGGTGTGCATGTTCCTTGCTCTGTAATGGGCTCACCAGCTTAGCATTTAGCCTTTCCCAGCTCCTTGATGGCCTGATAAACCTGACCATGTTGGCTTGGTTGTCTTGTTGATGGCCTGATAAACCCAATTGTGTTGGCTTGGCTGTGTTTTGTGTATCCTTGGCTATGTGTAAGCCTGCTTGTTTCTTATTCCTTAGAGAATCATGCCCAGCTTGGGGGTGGTAGCGTTGTTGAGAGATTAAGGAGCACGCTGGCCTATGGTTAGGTGGAACGTTGCAGCAACGTAGCTGGTTGCAGAACGAGTTCTTCATAAGATAAGTAATCTTGTCTATTTTATTTCTGCAATCATATTTTCTATTAATGAATGTGATGAACATGTAGAATGCTTGTATGAATGTATGTTTTCTTCCACTGTATAATAAATGATCATGTATGCATGTTCTAGTTCAAAGCATTTTATTTCAGCATTTCAGCAATTTTATGAATGCACATGTTCATGGGGATGGTTTCACGGATGGTTAAGGCCATGGTAGTGTCCTCTTTGTCGGTCGGAGGGTCAAGGACATTACATTGTGGTATCAGAGCTCATGTTGCAGCATGAGCCTGAATGGACCATGAAGATGCAGTGACAGAAGCAGGATTTATTTCTACCAAACAAAGATCAGAAGTTAATGACAGAAAACTTCCACAAAATTGTCTAAGTGTTTGAACTGTCAGTTCATTGAAACACTTAGTGGGAAGGAATTTCAATGTAGTGGAGAGCTAGGTGAAAGCACACCCGACGAAGGATAGTTGGAAGGAAAATTGTGGAAATTTTCTAAGTGTTCGATCTCCATCGACGAAAAAAGTTGATCTAGCGCCCGCCGTTGTGGATGGCTAGACAACTATGCGTCCGATGGGTAGGGCCTCTGACCAGTGATGCAGTAAAGAAATTTCAAAAATTTTCTAAGTAATGAAAACATAACCATCGGAAGCAGAAAGGGTTTCGTGTGCCGCCGTTTCGAAATCCTAGAGCACTAGCCTTCCAACGAGAAGAGACTGCCAATACTAATCAGGTTATTCCACAAGAGGTTGGGTCGTCGATCAGGAGAAGAGCGAATATGGTGGGCCGCCGTTGCAGCTGCTGATGGAACTATTTCGCTGATAAAAGTAAGAGAATTGAGCCAATCAAGTAGCGAAAAGGAAGACTAAAGGGAAAATTTCAAAAATTTCTCTAAGTCCTAGAATCATCGGCCATCGATGATGGTTAGTTGAATACATTGCTGACACCTAGTTAAATTCAATTGCCGATGAGCTACGTCGGATGAATTTAGTGGATTGAACATTCATCGTTGCAGCTATTTAGGGGACTATCCTTCCGATGGATAGTGCACCCGACCATTGATACATCAAAAGAAGCTAGTTGTTTTGACCACCGATACTTCGAAATGTTAGTTGGGATGAGACCCGATCCTGTACAAGGAAATTTTGAGTTTTTCAAGTGGGATTTCTTAGCAAATTTCAGTTGTTTTTCAGCGGGATTTCTAGTGGTTTTTCAGTAGATTTTCAGGGCTGAAAAGGAGAAAGTGGCAACGATCTTATGCACCAGATTGCACAAAAATCATATATTTACAAAAAAAAAACAAGGGCACTACCCTAGACCTGCCCTGCAATGGCGAGCCACCAGGGGCCAAGCCCCCTTGACCCTCGTTGTTCCCCTTGGACAGACGTTCTTAATGAAGAAAATCTTGTGTTTGGGCAAATTTGTTATCTTATGATTTACCAAGAGAAGGTAAGTAATTTTGAATTATATCAATGTTATGCATCTAACAGTTGTGTTACTAACACGTTTTCATAATCATAGTCACCTTCAAGGGAATTATTCCAGGTAGTGCAGTTTGGTAAGTAAGTGGTGGTTCAGTTATGACAACCCATGATGGGTATGATGGTTGGGATTCTTACGAGTGTGCACGTGATGCCATGGGAGAAAATGTCCATAATGGAAATGATGACATAGATTATAATGGAAGGAGATTCCAAGGGACACCATCAGATGTTATAGTCACCATGAGAAGCTTGATCAAAGCCCAGGAAGCGCAGCATCAGTTGAATTCTGCCATGTTGCAGAGTTTGATAGACTTGCAGAGAAAGATAGACTTTGGACAAGGTATAGCAAGACCAGAAGGCAGTAAGAGCAGTACTAGGAGAAGGAGAAGGACTTCTAGTGGATCATCTAATTCTAAAGAATCCAGTGGGGATTCAAGCTCTTCTTCTCATAAATGGAAAAGAAAGAGACACCATACGGATCACTCTCAGGATGAATTTAGGAAAGCTAAACCTCCTACATTTGATTGTGAGGTAAATACCAGACAAGAGGCCGAATCTTGGCTTCTTGGGATAAAGAAGTACTTTCAAGTGTATGATTATTCAGGAAACATGAAGGCAAGAGTTTCCATATCCAATATGAATGGAAGAGCATCCATTTGGTGGGAACACTTCAAGCAAGTAAAGAGGATCAGTGAAAGGAGACTTAAGTGGAAACAGTTCAAGAAGTATTTCAAGCAGAAATACCTCTCTAATAGGTATTATGATGACAAGATTAAGGAATTCCATGAGCTGAGACTGGGGCAGCGGACCATGGAAAATGTGCAAATAAGTTTCTGGAGTTGTTGAGGTATGTCCGGTACATCACAGATGAAAAAGTGAAGGTCCTATTGGTGCTTAGGGCAGACCCAAGTTTTCTATACTTTTATCTTCCAACCAACAAAGAGACCCATAGTGTTGGCCCTTTCGGCAACAACCTGCGAACAGGTTGCAGTTTCACCCAAAACAGCTATGGGGTGCCGCAGAATCAGGTTTCTGTAGGAAAAGAGGGATATTACTGTACATTTATCCTTAACAAAGACTAATAGAACTTCTATATTCACTTAAATAGCTTCGTAGTTTAGATAAAAAGACAGTTACTTGCTTAACCCTTAACTGGGAATTCACAGCGAAGTTAATACTTAACAGTTTATCTTACTTATCTACTTATCAAATGCATAAAAAATAATAGGAACAAAATAACAACAACCACCACAACACAATATATACGTGGTTCACCCCTAGTGTAGGGGCTACGTCCACAAAACTACGTTTATATTCAACTCTTTACAACAACACAGTTCTGATCTACGCACTCAGCTGCAGATCTTCTCAACACAGTTCTGATCTGCGCACTCAGCTACAGATCTTCTCAACACAGTTTTGATCTGCGCACTCAACTGCAGATCTTCTCAACATAGTTCTGATCTGCGTACTCAGCTGTAGATATTCTCAACACATTTCTGATCTGTGCACTCAGCTACAGATCCTTTCTTCCTAAACCCTCTGTGCACTCAGCTGCAGAGGTCATCCATGCACTCAGCTGGGACTTAACCGTTCTTACAAAACCCTCTGCACACTCAGCTACAGAGGTCATCCACGCACTCAGCTGGGACTTAACCTTGACCCCAAAATAGGCCTTAGCTTCTTCACATCAAGTTATCATCATACAAAAACCTTTGAAAAAACTCTTTTCTCATTTACATAAGTGCCTATTTATACAAGTGCACTATTACAATACCATGAGTTTAAACCATGGGCTTAAACCATGGTTTATTTACAAAAAGAGGGGCTTCAACCCAACCCCAAAACCCCTAAGACTATTTTGGACTGCAACTCCGCTTACAAGCTTCGCACCAAAACCGTAGAGTTGCCAAAATTAAGGACCTTCAAGGTCCGCGCCCCAACAGGCCCCTAAGACTCACCAGTGTCCCATCTTGGGAAACTCTACTACTTTTCTGGTGGAAGAATATTGTTGGTGAAGATAGTGAACTGCTTGTTGAGGTTGCGCATGATATCTTCGGCTGCTTGCTCCTTCTCCACTATCTCCTATAATGCTGCTGCACATGCTTCGTTGGCCTTTTCCTATGCAAACGCGTCATACTCCTTCAAAACTTTGAGCTGGTTGTCCGCAGCAGTGCTCAACTCCAAGGCCTCGTTAATAAGGGGCTGCACAGAGTTCACCAACAGTGTCTCTTTTCTTCTACAAGACTCAATTTCTTGTTGGAGCTCATTGATATGCTTCACCTTAAGCATATTCTGCATAGGAGGCAATGTCTTAATTTCTTCCTTTACTGCGTCCAGCTCTGTCTGTTGTTTCTTGATGGTTTCTTGCAACTTTTTGACTTCTGGGTTGTCCTACAAGTATTTCCAGGCCTCGACAATTTCATCCAGCAACTTTGATGCACTACTCACAAGGTATGAGATCTTCGTTGCTGAGGCTTGAATATCTCTGCGACATTGTTCCCTGACCTCTGGTGGACTCTCAGGAATGATGCAAAGTTGAAGCTCCGCAATCTGAGCCTCATGTTCTACTTTCAACTTCTCTATCAGGCTTTGAGACTGTTGTGCATAGTCTTTCAGCTTGACGATTCTCTGCTCTGGTTCTTCTTCAGCCTGCATGTCGAAGTCATGGAGACTTCGACACGCCTCATCCAGTACTCACGATAGTGCAGCCTGCTTGCTTTCTTCTTCCCTCTTTTTCTATTATGCTTCTTCCAACTACGCTATGAGGCTCTCACTTTGCTTCATGGCATTTTCCAACTGCCTGTGTGAGTAGCTGTCGCGTTCTTGGATCTCGTTCATGATTGCCAATTGATAAAGATGCAACTTCGGCATAGACAACTTGGCGTAGTCTATCTTAACTGTCATACTCATCTGCGATCGAGAGGCTACGTCAGTTATTATAAGGGCTGCACTTGGTACTTTCCCTCTATTGTTTCTAGTGGGCCATTGCCTCATATCTAGCTACGCGCCTACTGGGGCACTGCTTGCTGCAGCGCCAGTCGCTGATCTTTCTGCTAACGCCTTAAGTTCTTCAATTCGTTGTGCTACGCCACTGAGCACATCAAGGTGCGTAGCTGAAAACTCGGACCATTTGCTGATTAATACTTCTATGGACTTCGTCAAAGCTTGATCAAGCTCTTCCATTATCAAAGTGGGCTCTTCGACGATATTCTTTCCCTTCGATGCCTTAACTTTCTTTCTAGGCGAAGGCTGTGTAACTTCCTCCACTTCTGGAGACTTGTGCTTATCTGGGAGATTGGGGTCTAAGATGTTTTTGACCGATTCTTCTTCTTCTTCATCAGCTCCGTCATCTCCACCCTAGTCACCTTCACTCTGCTATGACTCATCTTGTTCTTCGCTCTCTTTTGGTGGGTCACTCTGTGACTCGTGACTAGGACCTGCGCCCACATCTGTCACTAGAGGGACTGGTATGTTGGGCCTTGCTCCTGTGTCCTTCATCCATTCAGTCAACCAATGCTGAACTACTGCGAGGATTTCTTCCTAGGTCACCACATATGGCAACTTCCAGCATGCATGTTTATAATCTGTGCAGGCTTGGATGAAGACATTGTGCATGTCAGCCTTGAATTTGGCCACTCCAGCATACTAAGAGAATAGCACATTACTGAGCCGCGGCATTTTTAGGATCTCATATGAAATGTTCATCATATAAAAAGAGAACATGTAGTTCGTCATCTGCTGCAAGGCCTTATCCTGTGAGACCCAAAGAGATGCATACCTTGATGCGCCAGGCATCTCTGGAGGCACATCAACAAACTGTGCCTCGGTAGGCTCTCTCCATCCTACCAGTGCAATAAGAACTAAAAACCATGAGTAATGAAAGGGTCTACCTTTCTCCTGTGCATCACGGACATCTTCGAGGAATTCCCTAGCAATGTACACTGCCCATTTGTAACTGTAGCCTTCGGCACAGTTCGCAGCAATACTAAAAATCGGGGCAGGTACTTCATTCGGTCTACACTTCCACATTAATTTGCATTCTAGGAGCTCTGCAGCAAAGTGAATGTTTTGGTGCCGAATTGTCAAGGTTTGATACCCTCGCTTTCCTTTCATCAGGCCGAAGCGGTCCTTCATGTGTTACGCCAGCTTCGTATCCTCGTGTTTTTCGACAAACTCAATCCCAGGATCAGGCCCTTCCTTCGGAAAGCCTGTAATCCTATGAATCAGTTCTCCATCAATAGTTATTTTCTTGCTTCCTATCCATAGGTGCCCATCATGCACCAACGCCAATAGCCGCTTGACCACTACGGTAACCTGCGTGCTGCGACCGAAGTGGGGAACATTTAGCATCTTCAACAAGCCAGCTTGGTCCAAGCCAGTAGCCCACTGTTTCATTTCCAGTAGCGTCGTACGGGTCTCCGGATAATGGACAGAGTGCAAGTATTTCCCAGGTGTGAACTGCGGAAATTTCCCACGATCATTCGTATCGTGGTCTACATACTTGAGCCGGTCTATTTTTCCTATCATCGTTCCGACCAACTGCACACCCTATGGAAGCGAAGGGATGCATAACGTGAACTTGGCTATCCACCAAGGTGGCTGAACTCTAGGTCGAACAGGTGGAAGATATGGTGGACGCTATGGTGCAACATTCTCATTCTCACCAAAGTCTTCGAATTCTCTGAAAGGATTCATCACGGGATCCTTCGGTGTCTTTCCTGATGGCTTGTGTCTTTCTTCGTTTCGCTTAGAGCGAACTTCTGCCTTAAATTTCTTTCTAGTTGATCGTGTCTACATTGGCTGATTCGGCGCTGGTGGAGTTTCTTCGCAAGGTGCAGATGCAGGTGGATTGCTCATAAGGTTCTATAGACCCCTCTATCTAAATTCTCTTAACAATTCCTAAACTTCGTGATCAGCTGACATGGACTCAACTCAAGAAAATGCGTAATGTGAAATTCGTAGGCCTGGGTGTATTCTTATAGAATCCAACAACTGAATCTGCCATAACTATGCATTAAAGACACCAAATCTGACAGAGAGGTTGTAGATCTTGTCCAAACGGTGCTAGATTTCCCAAAATCCCATCATTACAGGAAGTTAATGTAGTTAACGTACTGGCACCGCCAAATATGATTTTTTCCAATGGTCACATTTTAAGCGACGACACACCTTTCTTCTTTGGCAGAGCCACTAACTTCAGCTTTGCCACAATAAGGACCTCCGACACAATATAGACCTTCAACCCATCCTGACACAAGCTTCAACAGAACTTCGAACCTCGACCCATGATAGAATTTTCTTCCCCAACCTTTGACACTTCCAACAATCTACTGAAGCTCTCTGAGAACAGCTTCATTATAGTCTAGTACCCAATTTCAACTGTTCTTGGTACTTAGACTCTTCTTCTTGCTATTACTTATGATCAGGGGGTACAGGATTGTCCTTGTACTTCTTTAATCTACTTCCATTCACCATGGAGGGAAAAATTTCTCCATTCAATTTAGCTAACTGAACTGCACCACCATCGGTAACTTTCTGAACTATGTATGGTCCTTTCCAATGTGTCTTGAACTTACCTGGGAACTTCATGAATTTACTATCATACAAGAGCACAAGATCACCATTCTAGAAATGCTTCTTCTTAATGTGTCTATCATGCCATGCTTTTTCTCTAGCTTTCTGCACCTGCTGCTGGAAACCTGCAATGAATCTATCTTCTTCTAGTTCCAGTATCTTCACCAGCCTTTCATTCAACATACCTGGATCATCCATCTCTGTGAAGGCAGATATTCTAAGGCTAGGAACAATATACTCCATGGGCATAACTGCTTCTTGTCCATATACAAGCCTAAAAGGTGTGTGGCCTGTCAACTTCTTGCAAGTGGTTCTATAAGCCCATAATACTGCTAGAATTCTAAGATCCCAATCATTTCTATTAACATTGCAAGCCTTCGTCAGAGCATGCTCAAGGATCTTGTTAAAGGATTCGACAGTTCCATTTGCTTGAGGATGGTAGGTAGTACTCTTTTGATGATATACTTGAAATTATTCAGTCAATGCTTCAATAGTCTTATTCAGAAAATGTGATCCTTGATCACTCATAAGAATTCTAGGACATCCAAACCTTGACAAGATATTATCAAAGATGAACTTCGCAGCTGTAGCAGTGCTACAATCCTTGACTGATTGAGCTTCGGCCCAACGAGTAAGGTAATCATTTGCTGTAATAATGTATCTTGTGCCAGATTTATTTGTAGTGGGATTGATTGGTCCAACAAAATCAATAGCCCACTTGTCAAATGCTTGTAAATTTACCAATGGAACCAGAGGCATCTCATCCCTCCAGAGGCGCGTTAACTACATTAACTGCCTGCAATGATGAGATTTTGGGAAATCTAGCACCGTTTGGACAAGATCTACAGCCACTCTATCAGATTTGGTGTCTTTAATACATAGTTATGGTAGATTTGGTCATTGGATTCTATAAGAAGACACCCAGGCCTGCGAATTTTGCATTACGCATTGTCTTGATTTCAGTCCATGTCAGATGTTCACGAAGTCTAGGAATTGTTGAGAGAATTTAGACAAAGGGGTCTGCAGAACCTTATGAGAAACCCACCTGCATCTACACCTTGCGAAGAGACTCCCCCAGTGCTAAATCAGCCAATGGAGACACAAGCAACCAGAAAGAAATTCAAGGGAGAATTTCTCTCTAAGCAGAATGAAGAGAGGCACCAGCCATCAAGAAAGACACCGACGAATCCCGAGATGAATCCTGCTGGTTCCACAGAGCTCCCACCTGAAGGTTTTGAAGACTTCGGTGAGGATGAGAACGCTGCATCGCAGCATCCACCATATCTTCTGCCTATTCAGCTAGGAGTTCAGCCGCCTTAACAGATAGCCAAGTTCACGTTACGCACCCCTTCGCTGCCACAGGGTGTGCAGTTGGTCGAAACGATGATAGGGAAAATAGACCAGCTCAAGTACACAGACCATGATACGAATGATCATGTGAAATTTTGGCAGTTCGCACCTGGGAAATACTTGCACTCTTTCCATTATTCGGAGGCTGGTTCGACGCTACTGGAAGTGAAACAGTGGGATGTTGGCATGGAGCAAGCTGGCTTGTTGAAGATGTTGAATGTCCCCCACTTTGGTCGCAACACACAGGTTACCATAGTGGTCAAGCATCTATTGGCATTGGTGCATGGTGGACACGTATGGGTAGGAAGCCATCAAATTGCCATTGATGGAGAGCTCATTCACAGGATTACACGCTTGCCGAAGGAAGAGCCTAATCTTGGAATTGAGTTTGTCAGAAAGCACAAAGACACGAAGCTGGCGCAGCACATGAAGGACCGCTTCAGCCTGATGAAAGGAAAGCAAGGGTACCAAACCTTGACAATTCGACATCAAAACATCCGCTTCGCTGTAGAGCTACTTGCATGCAAACTAATGCGGAAGTGCAGACCCAATGAAGTACCTGCCCCGATAGTTAGTATTGCTGCGAACTGTGCCAAAGGCTACAGTTACAAATGGGTAGAGTACATTGCTAGAGAATTCCTCGAAGATGTCTATGATGTGCAAGAGAAAGGTAGACCCTTTCATTACTCATGCTTGTTAGTGCTTATTGCGCTGGTAGGATGGAGAGAACCTACCGAGGCATAGTTTGTTGATGTGCCTCCGCACATGCCTAGTGCAGCAAGGTACGCATCTCTTTGGGTCTCGCTGGATAAGGCCTTACAGCAGATGATGAACTATGTGTTTGCCTTCTCTTCCCTAAATATTTCATACCAGATCCTGAAGACACCGCGGCTTAGTAATGAGATATTTTCTCAGTATGCGGGAGTGGCCAATTTCAGGGCTGACATGCATCATGTCTTCATCCAGGCCCGCGCAGATAACAAGCATAAATGGTCTAAGTTGCCATACATGGTGAATGAGGAAGACATCCTCACATTAGTTCAGCAGTGGCCGTCTGAATGGATGAAGGACGCAGGAACAAGGCTGAGCATACCAGTCCCCCCAGTGACATATGTGGGCGCAGGTCCTAGCCTGATGCAGTAGAATGACCCACTCGAAGAAAGCGACAAACAAGATGAGTCACAGCAGAGCGAAAGTGACCAGGGTGGAGATGATGGAGTTGAAGAAGAAGAAGAAGAATCGGTCAAAACCATTTCAGACCCCAATCGCCCAGATAAGCGCAAGTCTCTCGAAGCAGAGCAAGTGACGAAGCCTTCGCCGATAAAGAAAGCTAAGGCTTCGAAGGGAAAGAATATTGTTGAAGAGCCCATTGTGACGATTGAAGCACTTGATAAAGCTCTGACAAAGTCTATAGAATTATTAACCAGCAAATGGTCAGAGTTTGCAGCTATGCAGCTTGATACGCTCACCGGCGTAGCGCAGCGAATTGAAGAACTAAAGGCGTTAGCAGACAGATCAGCGATTGGCACTGCAGCAAGCAGTACCCTAGTAGGTGTGCAGCCATATACGAGGCAATGGCCTACTAGAAACAACACAGGGCAAGTACCAAGTGTATCCCTTATAATAACTGACACAGCCTCTCGATCGCAGATGAGTATGACAGTTGAGATAGACTATGCCAAGTTGTCTATGCCGGAGCTGCATCTTTGTCAATTGGCAATCATGAATGAGATCCGAGAACGCGACAGCTACTCACACATGTAGTTAGAGAAGTCCATGAAGCAGAGTGATAGCCTCGTATCGCAGTTGGAAGAAGCTGAACAGAAAATGAGGGAAGCAGAAAGCAAGCAGGATACACTAGCGCGAGTATTGGATGAGGCGTGTCGAAGTCTCCCTGACTTTGACATACAGGCTGAAGAAGAACCAGAGTAGAGACTCATCAAGCTAAAAGACTATGCACAACAGTCTCAAAGCCTGATAGAGAATATGAAAGCAGAGCATGAGGCTCATATTGCAGAGCTTCAATTTTGCATCATTCCTGAGAGTCCACCAGAGGTCAGGGAATAGCGTCCCAGAGATATTCAAGCCTCAGCAACGAAGATCTCAGATCTTGTGAGTAGTGCATCAAAGATGTTGGACGAAAGCGTCGAGGCCTAGGTGAACTTACAAGACAAACTAGAAGTGGAAAATCTGCAAGAAACCATCAAGCAGCAACAGACAGAGCTGGATGCAGTCAAAGCGAAAATAAAGACATTGCCTCCTATGCAGAAGATGCTTAAGGTGAAGCATAGCAATGAGCTGCAGTGGGAAATTGATTCGCACAGAAGGAAATAAACATTGTTGGTGAACTCTGTGTAGCCCCTCATTAACGAGGCCTTGGACTTTTGCACTGTTGTGGATAGCCAACTCAAAGTCTTAAAGGAGTATGATGCATTCACACAGGAAAAGTCCAGTGAAGTATCTAGAACAACATTGCAGGAGATAGTGGATAAGGAGCAAGCAGCCAAAGATATCATGCGCATCCTCAACAAGCAATTTACTGTCTTTGCCAACAAGATTCTTCCACCAAAAAAGCAACAGAGTGCCCCGGGATGGGACACTGGTGAGTCTTAGGGGCCTGTTGGGGCATGGACCTTGAAGGTCCTTAATTTTGGCAACTCCGCAGTTTTGGTGCGAAGCTTGTAAGTGGAGTTGCGACCCAAAATAGTCTTAGGGGTTTCAGGGTTGGGTCGAAGCCCCTCTTTTTGTAATTAACCCATGGTTTAAACTCTTGGTTTTTAATCCCATGGTTTAAACACATGGTATTGTAATAGTGCACTTGTATAAATAGGCACTTATGTAGAGGAGAAAAGGGCTTTTTCGAAGGTTTTTGTATGATGATAATTTGATGCGAAGAACCTAAGGCCTATTTTGCGGTTAAGATTAAGTCCCAGCTAAGTGCATGGATGACCTCTGCAGCTGAGTGCGTGGATGACCTCTATAGCTGAGTGCGCAGAGGGTTTTGGAAGAAAGGATCTGCAGCTTAGTGCGTAGTTTTGGGGTGTTGAGAAGATCTACAGCTGAGTGTGCAGAGATCTGCAGCTGAGTGCGTAGATCATAACTGTGTTGTTTGTAAAGAGTTGAATATAAACACAGTTCTGTGGACATAGCCGCTACACTGGGGGTGAACCACGTATATCTTGTGTTGTGGTGGTTCTTGTTTATTTTGTTCCTGTTATGTTTTTATGCATTTGATAAGTAGGTGAATGATAATTAAGATATATTGTTAAGTATTAACTTCATTGTGAATTCCCAGTTAAGGGTTAAGAAAGTAACTGTCTGTTTATCTAAACTACGAAACTATTTAAGTGAATATATAAGCTCTGTTATTATTTGATAAGGCTCAAGGTACAGTAATATCCCTCTTTTCCTGCAAAAACCTGATTCTGCGGCACCCCATAGCTGTTTCGGGTGAGACTGCAACTTGTTCACAGGTTGTTGCCAAAAGGGCCAACACTGTGGGTCTCTTTGTTGGTTGGAAGATAAAAGTATAAAAAATCGGGTCTGCCCCAAGCACCCACAAATTGGTTCTGTTTCCGGTTGAACCAGTATCTACTCAAGAGGGATCTACATTGTACCTGGAGGGATATGTTTTGGAGGCCCTCAGTAAAAGAAATCAGTGACTGGGTTGAGGATACCTATCTGAAATTTGCTGAACAAGAAAATAAGGATCCTCGTCGTAGCTCAGACGAATTCTTGTAAAGCTACATTTTTACTGATATTTATGAAATTTTCTTTGGTAGTATCCACATAGAATTGCACCAGTGGTTATCCAGGTTGACAGAAAGAAAGAAAAACTTCCAAGAAGATCAGTCTCCTGCCTGGACCCCAGAAAGAATTAATTTGTTGAAAAGAGTGAACAACGCAGTATCTAGAGCTGTTGACTTCTAGACAACGCGAACCCTTGATGCATTTGTGACGGAGTTCGCCATCGACACACATTCTTCTTTCAGCAAAGCAGAAAGATAGTTCTTCAAAGGACCAAGGGGTAAGTACCTGAATTCATTAAGTTTGAAAATTAAAATGCTCTTGGCTGAGAAACGCATATTGCTTATCGAATTAGATTGCTAGATTTATTGGTACTAACCTATGTTTGAAAGGGAAAGTGACTTCAACGAGCAAAGTGGTTTGCTTCGCAACGGTAAAATATACAAGAGAACTTTTGGATCCTTCACCCTAGTCCAGAATACCAATTATACCCCTTTAAGCCCAGAAGAGTCTGAATCTAAAGAAACCCCTTTTGTTAGAAACCCTCCTATAACTCTGCAGTGCAGATCTGTTATCCCTGAGAACCCTTCGCAGTCTGAAAGTAACCCTAGCCCGAGTAGTCCTGTCGCAGGTCATTCTACCTCCGTAAGTTCCCTTCCTCCCGTTACCAGTCTCCCCCATGTTATCAATCTTCCTCCTCCTCCTCCCCCTCGATTCACTATGGCCCATGTGAATGATGATATCAAGCTCCCAGTCTTTAAAGGAACTGGATCAGAGGATCCAGAGCAGTTTTGGTTCTTATGCGAAGCTGTTTGGACTGCTAAGAATATTATGGATCAAAATACAAGAACATCGCAGCTAGTCACCTCTTTAAGAGACTGAGCTTTGACCTGGTTTATAAAGTTTTCCAGTACTCAGAACTATGTCTTGGCTGATATTAAAAAAGCAATGATCAAAGAATTCAAGAAGCCTTAATCAGAGTCACAGTCTATAACTGAACTGAAAGAAATTCAGCAGAAGCGAGGTGAATCAGTTTGGGACTTTGACCAGAGGTTCAAGGTTCTGTTGGACCAAGTTAGTTTCACTATTGGACCAAAACAGCATAAATAATGGTTCATCACAGCACTATTGCCTCATATCAGGACTCCACTTATGCAACAGAATGTTGCTGGTCAGCAAGAGGCGTTGGAAATTGCTATGAAACTTGAAACAGCTCCTATTGGAGATAATTTTGGAATAGCCCAAATACAAGCACAGTTAGCAGAAATGGATTTGGAGCTTCACGACATGAAGAAAAGGAAAGCTATTCGAGAATAGGTTTGGTGTACACGATGTAAGACAGAAGGTCATGACCAAGAAAAGTGTCCTACATTAAGAAATTATTTGAATACTGGTGCACCAAACCTGTTTAACCCTAATGTCCTATATTGTGAGATCTGTAGAACAACTGGCCAGCATTGACCTAAAGATTGCTATCTACTATAGAGATATGTTCAAGTACCTAAGAATCCCTACTGCAAGTTCTGTAAGTCAGTTGGACACAACGAAGATGAATGTTGCAGCTTTGACCTCATGAGAGAGTGAACCTATGATGCTTATAGGGTACAACCCGATGCACAAGGTAATGATGGATATGGTTACCATGGTAGTACATCAGGTCGAGGTAATTTCAGAGGTCGTGGCCGTAGTGGTATGCCTAGGTGAGGTCGAGGCTAGGTTGTTTGCTATAACTATAATCAGGCAGGAGATGTAGCTAGAGACTGTTAGAACCCAACTACGACATGTCGATATTGCAGAGCAGTCGATCATGTGATTGAGCAATTCCCATAGTTGATAGCTAAGATACAAGAAATAAATGGCGCTCCTACTCAGAATGTTCAGATGATTGTTGTAGAGAAAATACATGTCCCAGCCATTAACATTATTACAAGGAGTGGAGCCACGATGCAAGTGTAGAATAAGGAGAAACAGCCTGACGAGGCTTGGGTCCGTAAGACCCCAAAGTAAATTCCAGCCTTCGATGTTGGAAGAGAAAAATGAACATTTATGGAAGCTAAAAAAGACTTTTCTAATCCGAGAACATCGGTAGCAACTACGCAACAGCACCAACAGCAGTTACAGTGTCAAGAAGCTTCGCCGGATCAAGTAAGTACACTAACATCATTTTTACAGAGTTGTATGAAGCTATTAAGAAATCAAAATGCTTTGAATGAGTTACAGAAAGTTATGCAGTCTTACGAACCTCAGCGAAGCTCTGATAGAGGAAAAACTATTAATAGAGTTAGAAGGACTGGAAGAGAAATGAGATTGCATGCTGAGATAGGAGATTATGACATGACTGATATCATTTTATACCCAGGATCAGAAGTGAATGTCCTAACTAAGCAGATATGGGAAAAAATGGGAAGACTTACGCTTGAATGGTCCCCTATACAGCTGATATTAGCCAATCAGTAGAAGATTGTGGTCTTGGGAAGATTCCCTAGTGTACCAGTGGACATTGATGGAGTCAGTACCTTAGCAGATTTTGAATTCATTGAAATAATTGATGATAGAAACCCCTATCCAGCATTTCTAGGAATTGAATGGGCTATAGAAAATGATGCAGTAATCAACCTTAAGAATACACAGATGACTTTTGAAGGAAAAGGCTTGAGAGTCATAGTACCGTAGGACCCTTCTCAAGGAGAAAGGTATACAGAGCCAGTCAAAGATGAAGATCAGGATGTTTTAGACCATATTTACAACATCACAGCTAAAGAAGAAGATTATGTTAACCCTACTACTAAAGGTATAATGGATTGGCAGTGTGACAGTTCTTGCATGACTGATTCAGACGAAGGCCTAGAGAATTGGTAGAATAGACTTTATGAGCTACATGGACATCGATGTGCAAGAATTACCAAGTCTATCAAATGGGTTGGCTCACAGACAAAGATCTTACCTACTTTTGATGGCTTGACAGAGCCAGAATATTTTATTGTACAATTCTCAGAGCAAGTACCAGATTCACAGAAAATGGAGACTCTAGATTCAGTATTCAGAGCCGCAGCTGCCAGATGGTGGAATGGTCATAAAAAGTATATTCAGAGTTGGAGAGCTTGTCAAAAGTTTCTTTTCCTGAGATTCATGAATCAACCTCAAAAGGTACAAAGCAAATTTAATGGTAAGGCTAGCCCTCGGGAACATTTGGAGTAGTGTTATGAAGCATGGAAGCATGTACCTTGTGAAGAATGGGTGCATAGGTTTGTACACACTCTGGAACCTGTAGCAAAGAACTGGTATGCGGAGGTGGAGCTTCGCCATGGTACTGTAATTTGGGATAACCTTGTTGATAGTTTTGTGCTCACATTTTCTATTAATGAGGATTTCCTTGCTTTGGACGCAGCTATTAGGGTGATCCATACTAAGGTGTTTGATGATAAAGAAATAGCCAAGCACCAACCTGATTGGAAGGAACAAGAAGCTAATGCAGTATAATGCTATAACCTCACCATTGATGAAGACAATGACCCTCGCAACATTAATATTCCTGAGTCAAAAGGACACTGCAAAGTACATGGACCAGCAGTCGAATCACCTAAAGTAACTCAGCCCTTGAAAACAAGGAAAGTAAACATTGGATCAGAAGAAATGCCTAAGTACGCTACCATTGGAGATTATTGGGATGAAGAAATGGTGAGCAAAGTGACTGAACTTCTCCATGAGTATCAGGACTTATTTTCGACGAAGTTCTCAGAAATGAAAGGTATCCTTGGTGATATAGGAGTGATAAAAATCCCTTTGAAAGCTAATGCGAAGCCTGTGAAGCAGCGCCCTTATAGGTTGAATCCTAAGTATAAAGAAAAAGTCAGGATGGAGCTCGATAAGATGCTCACTGCAGGAATCATTGAGCCTGTCGAAGAGTCCGAATGGGACATCCCTATGGTGGTACAAGAAAAGAAGACCAAGGGAGAAATTAGAATCTGTGTTGATCTGAGGAAGCTGAATGATGCCTGTTTACATGATCCTTTCCCTACTCCCTTTACAGATGAATTTTCAGACAATGTCGGAGGTCAAGAAGTGTATTCTTTTACTGATGGATTTTTAGGTTACCATCATATCAGAATTGCCCCAGAGGATCAACATAAAACAACCTTTGCTACAGAAATGGGATCTTTTCAATATATTGTTATGCCTTTTGGCTTGAAGAATGCACCTGCTATGTTTTCCAGAGTAGTCATATCTGCATTTAAGGAATTTATTCATAAGTTCTTGGCAGTTTACTTTAATGATTGGACTATCTTTGGTTTATTGAAAGATCATATAGCTAGTTTAAGACTTATGTTGGACAAGTGTAGACAGCATCAGATTTCACTGAACCTGAAGAACTGTATCTTTTGTGCACCTTTTGGAATTATGTTAGGTCACATTGTATGCAAGCAAGGATTGATGGTGGATCCTGTGAAGATAGCCATTATTGTGAACTTACCACCTCCAAAGTTTGTTAAGCAACTTCGCACTACGCTTGGTCATACTGGATATTACAGGAAATTCATTAAAGGATATGCTCAGATTACAGCCCCTATGGAAAAGAAATTGAAGACAGATATTAAGTTTGAATGGACATCTGAATGTCAGGAAAGCTTGGACATTTTGAAAGAAAATATGGTAACTACCGCTATCTTAGTATTTCCTAACTGGAATAAGGAGTTTCATGTTCATGTCAATGGATCCTCCATTGCTTTAGGTGTAGTATTGGCTCAATCAGGTGAAGGTAATATTGATCACCCTATTGCTTTTGCAAGTAGAAAATTGTCCACAACAGAAAAGAATTATACTACGACAGAACGAGAAGGTCTAGCTATGGTTTATGCTTTGCAAAAATTTCGAAATTATTTGTTACGATCTCATTTTAAGATGTTCACTGACCATTCTACTTTGAAATATTTGGTTAACAAGCCTGTGTTAGGTGGAGGGATATGCAGATGGCTGATTTTGTTTCAGGAGTATGACTTTGAGATCATAGTTAAGCCAGGAAGACTTAACCTGGGGCCTGACTACTTGTCGAGACTCGATTCAGGAGAAGAACCCACTAGTTTGGATGAAGGTCTTCTTGATGCCCAGTTGTTTTCCATCCAGATGGCTGATGACTATTTTCAGGATATTGCTCATTACTTGTCTACAGGTTTTGCACCCTCTGAGATGACAACACAGCAGAAGAAGCAGCTGGTAATTAGAGCAGCTGACTTTACCTTGATAGTAGGACATCTATATAAGATGGGACCAGATGAAATACTGCGCAGATGTTTCTTGGAGCATGAAATGCCATTGATTTTGGCTGAGGCACATTCTAGAGCAGCAGGAGGTCATTATGCAGGAAAAGCTATGTCACAGAAGATTTTGATAGCTGGATTGTGGTGGCCTACAATTCATAAGGATGCAAGAGAGTATTGCCACAACTACGATATTTGTTAAAGGACAGGCAAACAATCCAAAAGGGATGAGATGTCTTTGCTTCCATAGGTAACTTTACAAGCATTTGACAAGTGAGCTATTGATTTTGTTGGACCAATCAATCCCCCTGCAAAGAAATCTGGAGCAAGATACATTATTACAGTAACTGATTACCTTACTCGTTGGGCTGAAGCTCAATCAGTCAAGGAATATAGTGCTGCTACAACTGCGAAGTTCATATTTGATAATATCTTGTCGAGATTTGGATGTCCTACAATTCTTATGAGTGTTCAAGGATCACATTTTCTGAATAAGACTATTGAAGCATTAACCTAAGAATTTCAAGTATATCATCAAAAGAGTATTGCCTACCATCCTCAAGCAAATGGAACTATCGAAGCCTTTAACAAGATTCTTGAGCACACTCTGACAAAGGTTTGCAATGTTAACAGAAATGATTGGGATCTTCAAATTCCAGCAGTATTATGGGCTTATAGAACCACTTGCAAGAAGTTGACAGGCCATACACCTTTTAGGATGGTATATGGACAAGAAGAAGTTATGCCCATGGAGTACATTGTTCCTAGCCTCAGAATATTTTCCTTCACAGAGATGGATGATCCATCTATGTTGAATGAAATGCTGGCGAAGATACTGGAACTAGAAGAAGACAGATTCATTGCAGGTTTCCAGCAACAAGTGCATAAATCTAGAGAAAAAGCATGGCATGATAGACACATTAAGAGGAAGCATTTCCAGAATGGTGATCTTGTGCTCTTGTACGACAGTAAATTCATGAATTTCCCAGGTAATTTCAAGACACATTGGAAAGGACCATACATAGTTCAGAAAGTTATCGATGGTGGCATAGTTCAGTTAGCAAAATTAAATGGAGAAATTTTCCCTCCATGGTGAATGGAAGTAGATTAAAAAACTACAGGGACAAGCATATACCCCCCTGATCAGAAGTAATAGCAAGAAGAAGAGTCTAAGTACCAAGAATAGTTGAAATTGGGTACTAGAATATAATAAATTTGTTCTCAGAAAGATTTGACAGATTGTAGGAAGTGTTGAAGGTTGTGGAAGAAAATTCTGTCGTGGGTCGAAGTTCGAAGTTCTGTTGAAGCTTGTGTCAAGATGTCTCAAAGGTATGTACTGTGTCGAAGGTCCTTATTGTGGTGAAGCTGAAGTTAGTGGTTGTGCCGAAAACAAAAGGTGTGTCGAAGCTTAAAATGCGACCGTTGGAAAAAATCAGATTTGGCGGCGCCAGCAAATTAACTGCATTAACTTCCTGCAATGATGAGATTTTGGGAAATCTAGCGCCGTTTGGACAAGATCTACAGCTGCTCTGTCAGATTTGGTGTCTTTAATGCACAGTTATGGTAGATTTGGTCACTGGATTCTATAAGAAGACACCCAGGCCTGCGAATTTTTCATTACGCATTGTCTTGAGTTGAGTCCATGTCAGCTGATCGCGAAGTCCGGGAATTGTTGAGAGAATTTAGATAGAGGGGTATGCAGAACCTTATGAGAAAGCCACCTGCATCTGCACCTTGTGAAGAGAATCCCCCAGCACCAAATCAACCAATGGAGACACGAGCAACCAGAAAGAAATTCAAGGCAGAAGTTCCGTCTAAGCGGAATGAAGAAAGGCACCAGCCATCAAGAAAGACACCGGCGGATCCTGAGATGAATTCTGCTGGTTCCACAGAGCTCCCAC
Organism: Pseudotsuga menziesii; assembly: GCA_001517045.1. Classification (NCBI taxonomy): domain Eukaryota; kingdom Viridiplantae; phylum Streptophyta; class Pinopsida; order Pinales; family Pinaceae; genus Pseudotsuga; species Pseudotsuga menziesii. Next base: position 160,086 of record LPNX010764806.1, read on the forward strand.
CTAAACGTTTTGAAGAATTCGGTGAGGATGAGAACATTGCATTGCAGTGTCCACCATATCTTCCACCTATTCGGATAGGAGTTCAGCCACCTCGGCAGACAGCCAAGTTCACGTTACGCACCCCTTCGCTGCCACAGGGTGTGCAGTTGGTCGGAAGGATGACAGGGAAAATAGACTGGCTCAAGTACGCAGACCACAATAAGAATGATCGTGGGAAATTTATGCAGTTTGCACCTGGGAAATACTTGCACTCTATCCATTATTCGAATGCCGGTACGATGCTATTGGAAGTGAAACAGTGCGCTGCTGGCTTGGAGCAAGCTGGCTTGTTAAAGATGTTGAATGTCCCCCACTTTGGTCGTAGTACACAGGTTACCATAGTGGTCAAGCAGCTATTGGCATTGGTGCATGATGGACACCTATGGGTAGGAATCCAGTGAATTTCCATTGATGGAGAGCTCATTCACAGGATTATAGGCTTACCGAAGGAAGGGCCTAATCCTGGCATTGAGTTTGTTGGAAAGCACAAAGACATGAATCTGGCGCAGCACATGAAGGACCACTTCGTCCTGACGAAAGGAAAGTGAGGGTATCAAACCTCGACAATTCGACATCAAAACATCCACTTCGCCGCAGATCTACTAGCATGCAAACTAATGCAGAAGTGCAGACCCAATGAAGTACCTGCCCCAATCATCAGTATTGCTACGAACTGTCCCGAAGGCTATAGTTACAAATGGGTAGAGTACATTGCTAGAGAATTCCTTGAAGATATCTGCGATGCACAGGAGAAAGGTATACCCTTTCATTACTCATGGCTGCTAGTGCTTATTGCACTGGTAGGATGGAGAGAACCTACCGAGGCACAGTTTGTTGATGTGCCTCCGCACATGCCTGGTGCAGCAAGGTATGCATCTCTTTGGGTCTCGTAGGATAAGGCCTTGCAATAGATGATGAACTATGTGTTCACCTTCTATGCCATGAATATTTCATATGAGATCCTGAAGACACCATGGCTCAGTAATGAGCTATTTTCTCAGTATGCGGGAGTGGCCAATTTCAGGGCTGACATGCATCATGTCTTTATCCAGGCCCGTGCAGATAACAAGCATAAATGGTCAAAGTTGCCATACATGGTGAATGAGGAAGAAATCCTTGCAGTATTTCAGCAGTGGCCATCTGAATCGATGAAGGATGCAGGAACAAGGCCGAGCATACCAGTCCCCCTAGTGAGATATGTGGGCACAGGTCCTAGCCAGACGCAGTAGAATGACCCACTCGAAGAAAGCGACTAACAAGATGAGTCACAACAGAGCGAAAGTGACTAGGGTGGAGATGATGGATCTGATGAAGAAGAAGAAGAATCGGTCAAAACCATTTCAGACCCCAATCGCCCAGATAAGCGCAAGTCTCCCGAAGCAGAGGAAGTGACGAAGCCTTTGCCGAGAAAGAAAGCTAAGGCTTCGAAGGGCAATAATATTGTTGAAGAGCCTGCTATGCAGATTGAAGCGCTTGATCAGGCTCTGACAAACTGTACAGAATTATTAACCAACAAATGGTCAGAGTTTGCAGCTATGCACCTTAATGCGCTCACCGACATAGCGCATTGAATTGAAGAACTGAAGGCATTAGCAGAAATATTAGCGACTGGCACTGCAGCAAGCAGTGCCCCAGTAGGCGCGCAGCCAGATACAAGGAAATGGCCTACCAGAAACAACAAAGGGCAAGTACCAAGTGCAGCCCTTATAATAACTGACGCAGCCTCTCAATTGCAGATGAGTATGATAGTTGAGATAGACTACGCCAAGTTGTCTATGCCGGAGCTGCATCTTTCTCAATTGGAAATCATGAACGAGATCCGAGAACGTGACAGCTACTCACACATGCAGTTGGAGAAGTCCATGAAGTAGAGTGAGAGCCTCGCAGTGCAGTTGGAAGAAGCTGAACAAAAAATGAGGGAATCAGAAAGCAAGTAGGCTGCACTAGCGCGAGTGTTGGATGAGGCGTGTCAAAGTCTCCCTGAATTTGACATACAGGCTGAGGAAGAACCAGAGCAGAGACTCGTCAAGCTAAAAGACTATGCACAATAGTCTCGAGGCCTGATAGAGAAGATGAAAGCAGAGCATGAGGCTCAGATTGCAGAGCTTCCACTTCACATCATTCCTGAGAGTCCATCAGAGGTCAGGGAACAGCGTCGCAGAGATATTCAAGCCTCAGCAACAAGATCTCAGATCTTTTGAGTAGTGCATCAAAGCTGCTAGACGGAAGCATCGAGGTCTGGGTGAACTTACAAGACAACCCAGAAGTGGAAAAGCTACAAGAAACCATCAAGCAGCGACAGATAGAGCTGGATATAGTCAAAGAGGAAATCAAGACATTGCCTCCTATGCAAAAGATGCTTAAGGTGAAGCATAGCAATGAGCTGCAGCAGGAAATTGAGTCATGCAGAAGGAAAGAAACATTGTTGGTGAACTCTGTGCAGCCCCTCATTAACGAGGCCTTGGAGTTGAGCACTGTTGTGGACAGCCAGCTCAAAGTCTTAAAGGAGTATGATGCGTTCGCACAGGAAAAGGCCAGTGAAGTATCTACAGCAACGTTGCAGGAGATAGTGGAGAAGGAGAAAGCAGCCAAAGATATCATGCCCAGCCTCAACAAGCAATTTGCTATCTTTTCCAACAAGATTCTTCCACCAGAAAAGTAGTAGAGTGCCTCGAGACGGCACACTGGTGAGTCTTAAGGGCCTGTTGGGGCGCGGACCTTGAAGGTCCTTAATTTTGGCCACTCTGCGGTTTTGTTGCGAAGCTTGTAAGCGGAGTTGTGACCCAAAATAGTCTCAGGGGTTTCAGGGTTGGGTCGAAGGCCCTCTTTTTGTAATTAACCCATGGTTTAAACTCATGGTTTTTAAGCCCATGTTTTAAACACATGGTATTGTAATAGTGCACTTGTATAAATAGGCACTTATGTAGAGGAGAAAAGGGATTTTTCGAAGGTTTTGTATGATGATAATTTGATGCGAAGAAGCTAAGGCCTATTTTGGGGTTAATATTAAGTCCCAGCTGTGTGCATGGAGGACCTCTGCAGTTGAGTGCGTAGAGTATTTTGTTAAGGTTAAGTCCCAGCTGAGTGCGTGGACAACCTCTGCAGCTGAGTGCGCAAAGGGTTTTAGAAGAAAGGATCTGCAGCTTAGTGCGCAGTTTTGGGTTGTTGAGAAGATCTACAACTGAGTGTGCAGAGATCTGCAGCTGAGTGCGCAGATCAGAGCTATGTTGTTTGTAAAGAGTTGAATATAAACATATTTCTATGGACGTAGCCCCTACACTGGGGGTGAACCACGTATATCTTGTGTTGTGGTGGTTCTTGTTTATTTTGTTCCTGTTATGTTTTTATGCATTTGATAAGTAGGTAAATGATAATTAAGATATATTGTTAAGTATTAACTTCGTTGTGAATTCCCAGTTAAGGGTTAAGAAAGTAACTGTCTATTTATCTAAACTATGAGGCTATTTAAGTGAATATATAAGGTCTGTTATTCTTTGATAAGGCTCAAGGTACAATAATCTCCCTCTTTGAATGCAGAAACGTGATTTTGTGGCACCCCATAGCTGTTTCGGGTGAGACTGCAACCTGTTCGGAGGTTGTTACCGAAAGGGCCAACACTGTGGGTCTCTTTGTTGGTTGGAAGATAAAAGTATAAAAACATGGGTCTGCCCCAAGCACCAACAGGACATTAGGGTTAAACGGGTTCGGTGCACCAGTATTCAAAGAATTCCTTAGTGCGGGACAATGTTCTTTGTCATGACCTTCTGTCTTACATCGTGTACACCAAACCTCTTCTCAAATAGATTTCCCTTTTTTCATTTCATGAAGCTCCAAAGCCATTTCTGCTAACTATGCTTGTATTTGGGCTATTCCAGAATTATCTCCAACAGGAGTTGTTTCACGTTTCATAGAAATTTCCAATGCCTCTTGCTGATAAGCAACCTTCTGTTGCATAAGTGGAGTCCTGATATGAGGCAATAGTGCTGCGATGAACAATTCTTGTTGGTCGCTGGGTAGACCTGAGTTTACTATAATGTACCAACAACACCCCTAGCTCACTGGCCCTTTCGGCAACAGACTGCGGAGCGGCCTGAAGTCTCACCCGAAGTGATCCTAATGGGTTGGCCAAAGACTCAAGTGTCTCGACCAGGTTCTGTATGGTGTCCTGTGTGCATCTCATAACTCTTCTTAGCCTGTGAGATGCCTCTTTCTGCAACGCGCATGCATAGTTTCCTCTTACTCACGATGACTCTATCCTTTATCACGTCGCCGCGTCTTGGGCAACATGTAACTCTCTCCTATGCTCGATCCTTAATCCATGGTATTACGCACCCCAGCTCCTCTAATGGTGCGATATCCTACCGCTGCGGCTCAACGTACTTAGCGTACTGGTGTTCCACTTACAGGAATCAACACACAAGGTTGTTTTACACTGCGACTCTTAACTGTCTTGAGTGAAACTTAGACAAACTCTTATACATAATACTTAAAGACTTCAACTTGCATTTATCCTTTTAACATGCTGTGAACTGAATAACACATACATGCATTTACTGTAAGCAAAGTTCATGTAATGAATGACAGATATAACAAGTAAATACAATCACATGAATCAATCACATAACACTCTGATTTTACGTGGTTCACTTCCAAGGTAGAAGCTATGTCCACAGAACTGTGTTTCTATATTATAACTTGAGAGAGGTACACAGTTCTGCTGCACAAAATATGCATCTAGAGATCTTCTGGGTAACTCCGCACACAGCCCGGAGCCCTTCTCTCTTAGATCTCTTCTCTATATTTCCTTATTACAATATACTCTCACTCTCTCTCTCTCTCTCTCTCTGTCAATCCCTGCGGATTGTTACAATACAAAATAACAGTGAGCTAACAGACTACTGGACTCTCAAACTCGTTGATGTCTAAATAGCTACAGTTTACCCTAATAGCTCCAGAAGGACTGAATAGCTAACCTTTTACAATACAAAATACATCCCTTTATAGGCGGCCCAAAGGTCTCGCCATTACAACACTGTGGGCCTATCCCAACAGTAACCCAAATCCCTGAATAGTGACAGATGGCATATCTGTACTTGGGGTAGCCGCTTTCAGTCACACCACTCCTCTCTGCAATCTTCCATGCTTCCCGGTGCTAACCATGGGTACTATGTACCGCTTCCCGTCTTCTGTCCTTCGACTTCAATACCTCGGCCTCATCGCTCCTTTTCCTTTATCAGGGTAGTTGAGCCCTCCTGTCTTCACCGCTTCCTTCAATGTAGTGGTTGAGCTCTCTCTTCTCGACTGCTCAGGTACTGTCGTCTTTCTTGAATTCTCTATCCCAACAGTCACAGTTTCTGGCTCTGCTCTGCAGCTAGAAACATGCTATGGCATCGTAGCTTTACCTTATCTCTTCGTCTTCACCAAAACTGTCTATCCACCAAAATGGCAGCTTCTCCTATATCTACGAGACTCTGCTCCAACAGTCCCCTAACACTTACTTGTGGCTCATCCCCGAGCCACTACCAGCGGGCTTCTCCTGCTGTAGCTTCTCCTTGGCTTCCTGCGAAGTGCGTTGAAGCTTGTCCCGAATTCCTGCGACTTCGTTCTGCATAGCTACGACACGCTCTTGTGCCGAGTCAAGAATAGATTGACTGATACTGGAGTCTTCTACTAACTTAGTTCGTTGGGTTGTCTTATCTTTCCTTCCCTCATTTTCATGCTCTCGCTCTCGTCTCTTGCGAGACCTTTTAAGGATCTTCAGGTCTTGAGAAGTCTTCCACAGATATCCTTTCCTCTTTATCTGGGTTAGAAATTTTATCACAAGGAAAGTAGAAATCTGTATCTTCCATCCTTCTCAAACATTTCATTCAGTCTGGATCCGTCCTTACAAAAACTACACAGGCCTTGAATTCCATGCCGAGAACAAGCATTTATCTGCATGTTGGAGTTCTGCTTGTTCGGTTTGTTTTCCCTTTCACTTTTCTTCTCAACAAATCACTCTAGGAATTCATGCTACCTCTGATCTCCAGATTTTCGTTTCTTTGCCTCAGCAATCTCTTGTTCTTCTCTTAGCTGATCAGATAGGTCAGCTGCCTTCTCCTGTTGCTTTCTTTTTCTCATTTTTACTTTCTTCCTGGCGGGAGATTTCTTCTCATCATTCCGCTGATCTGCTTTCTTATCTTCAGTGATTGGCTCGTCTTTCTTCTTCTCTTCAGCAGAGACTTTGATGATATCTTCTACATCCTATGATTGACTCCTCATCCTTGGTAGTTGTCTAACCTGTGATGTTCCTAATTCCACAACCTTGGGCAGCATCATCATAGCGGACATACGGCCACCATGCTCGAAGCGTCTCAGAATGTCTTCTAAAGGTTCCTCCTCAGACAGAACCCACTCAGTGTTATACTCTGGATGGGAAATGGCTGCAAACTATGGAAATCACAGCACTCTGTAACGAAAGTAGCTCTGCACAGGGAAAACTTAACAATGCACTCTATAGCTCTCGGATCTTTGCAAATGTAATCCTCTCGAATGAATAATTTTTGCTTTTATGCCGAAGGTGATAATCCCAGACGCAACGGTCATCTAGGATGAATCCGTCAGTCGTATTAATTGCTTGGACGAGACCACACCCGTCATCCCGATCCTCAATAAATGCTAAAGTCCGATCAATCTCCCTCGAAGCATGTGTATGCAGGCGCCGGTCTTGTCAAAGATTTTCCAAATCAGGACAATTGATTATGTTGTGCCCAGATCTACAGTAAGGTATACCGGTCATTTCTTCATTAACTACCTGTTAGAAGGCGACTTGACTAGCCCTCTGTCTCGTTGCAAACTAGGTACGTGGCACGGAGAAACGTCGCGCTGCTACGATGCCACACTGCATCACTTTGCTCAAAACAAACATAAGCGTTTTTTTTTTCAAAATGAACCGTCCTTATGCGGTTCATGATACTTAGAATACCTGTCGGTGTAGACTAATTCCCGGTGCAATGCCTCCTTTCAACTACACTCGACATCTGCACCGCTCGCGACTCTGATTTAGGGCTGAGAGGTGGAGTGGCGGTCATTATAGAGCTTAAGCCTACTGCCATTGATCATCGTGGGAAGAAGCTCCCCATTCAGTTTGCTGAGCTGAACGGCTCCTCCCTCTGTGACTTGCTGTATCTGATACGACCCCAACCAATGCGTCTTGAACTTCCCTGGAAACTTAATAAATTTACTGTCATAGAGGAGTACTAGGTCTCCGATCTAAAGAGTCTTACTCTTAATGTGTCTATCATGCCAAGCTTTTTCTCGTTCCTTCTACACTTTATGATGGAATCCGGCGATGAATCCGTCTTCCTCTAAGGCAAGCAACTGTGCTAGCCTTTCCTGTACCGTGTCTGTATCAGCCATTCCAATGATCTGAGTAATTCTTAAACTGGGAAGAATATACTCCATAGGCATAACAGCCTCCTGTCCATACACCAAGCTGAAAGGTGTGTGTCCTGTAAGTTTCTTGCATGTAGTCCTATACACCCATAATACAGTGTTAACTCTGAGGTCCCAATCATTCCTTTGGCTGTTACAGATCTTAGTAAGAGCGTTTTCTAAAATCTTGTTAAAGGCCTCCACCATACCATTAGCTTGTGGGTGGTAGGGAGTGCTCTTATGGTGCTGTGTTTGGAATTCTTCCGTCAAGGCCTCAATGGTGTGATTCAAGAAGTGTGTGCCTTGATCGCTCATCAAAATTACTGGGCATACAAATCTAATGATGATGTTTTCAAAAATGAACTTTGCGAATGTAGCAGCATCACAATTTCTTACTGCTTTGGCCTCTGCCCACCTGGTGAGGTACTATGTTCCAGTGATGATATATCTCGCACCAGTTTTTTTTCCTGGTGGGTTGATAGGACCGACAAAGTCTATAGCCCACTTGTCAAATGCACGCAACGTAATCTACGGTCGCAATGTCATTTCATCTCGTCGTGAATGTTTTCCTACCCTCTGGTAGATATCACAGCATCTGCAAAAGTCCTTAGTGTCTTTGTGTAACATAGGCCACCATAATCCTACAGCTAGGATTTTCTGTGCAGTCAGCTTTCCTGTGAAATGACCTCCTGCGGTACCTGAATGTGCTTCTCTAATAATAGCCTATTTTTCATGCAGCATCACACATCTACGCAGGACTTCATCTGGTCCTAACTTGTATAACTATCCTACGATCAGGGTGAAGTCTGCTGCTTTAACAACCAACTGCCTCTTTTGATGCTTGGTAAACTCCTCAGGTGCCCTTCCTGTAGTGAGAAAGTGAATGATATCAGCATAGTACTCATCTGTGATCTGAATAGAAAACAACTGCACATCTGGCAAATTTTCCTCTAGATTACTTGGCTCTTCTCCTGAGTCTATTCACGACAAATGATCAGGTCCGACATTCAATCTTCCTGGTTTGACAATGATTTCAAAATCATACTCCTGAAAGAGGAGTAACCATCTGCAGATTCTTCCCCCTAACACTGGCTTATTGACCAGATACTTCAATGCGGAATGGTAAGTAAACATCTTGAACGAGGCACCCAACAGGTAGTGCCTGAAACTCTGTAGCGCATACAACATAGCTAAGCCTTCTCTTTCTATCGTGGTGTAGTTATTTTCTACTGTCGATAGCTTTCTGCTGGAGTATGCGATAGGATGATCGATACCTTCTTCTCCTAGTTGCATTAAAACAACCCCTAGTGCGATGCCAGATGCATCCACATGTACATGAAACGGCTTAGTCCAGTCTGGAAATACTAAGATGGGTGCTGTAACCATCTTCTCTTTAAGTGTGTTTAGACTCTGCTGGCATTCCTCATTCCATAGGAATTTTACATCTTTCTTTAATAGTTTTTCCATCGGTGCTGTAATATTTGCATATCCCTTGATGAATTTTCTGTAGTACCCGGTATGACCAAGCATTGTCCTCAGTTGCTTGACTGAGTTGGGTGCTGGAAGATTTACAATGATGGAAATCTTTGCAGGATCTACCATCAAGCCTTGCCTGCAGACAATGTGACCCAACAAAATACCGAATGGCGCACAGACTATACATTTTTTCAAGTTTAGAGAAATCTGGTACTGCCTACATTTCTCTAACATCAATCTTAAATCTCCTATGTGCTTGTCAATTAATCCAAATACAGTCCAATCATCAAAATAAACTTCTAAAAATTTATGGATGTATTCTTTAAATACGGCAACTACTACTCTAGAAAAGATAGCTGGTGCATTCTTAAGACCAAAGGGCATTATCGTATACTGGAATGAGCCCCATTCTGTTGCAAAAGTGGTCTTATGTCGACCTTCTGGGTGGATTCTGATCTGGTGATAGCCTGAAAAGCCATCAGTGAAGGAGTAGACCTCCTGTCCTCCCACATTGTCTAGTACTTCATCAGTGAAAGGTGTCGAAAATGGATCATGAAGCGATGTGTCGTTGAGTTTACGCAAGTCGACACAGATCCTGATGTCTCCTTTAGTTTTCTTTTCTTGCATGACCATGGGACTAACCCATTCGCTCTCTTCTACAGGCTCAATGATGCCTGCTGCTAGCATCTTATCTATCTCATCCTTAACTTTTTCTTTGTAGCACGGATTTAATCTATATGGACTCTCCTTGACTGGTCTAGCATCCTCTTTCAATGGTATCCTCATTACTCCCAGGTCTCCGACTATTCCCTTCATCTCTGTGAACTTGGTGGGAAATAGGTCCTGATAGTCATGTAGCAAGTCTGCAATCTTTCCAACTGTTTCATCGCTCCAATAGTCTCGAATAGAGGCAAACTTTGGTTCTGTGTCTGTGCCAATATTGATCTTTTTAATCTTGATCGGCTCTGTGATTCCTGGAATCTGTAGCTTCGGTCCATCAACATCATGAGTCCCTTCGGACTCTGGAATGTTGATGTTGCGAGGATCCTCATCCTCATCCTCTGGTTCTGCTTCGAAGTTATAGCACTCGAGCACCTCTTCTAACTAGATGGCCCACTCAGGTTGAGTATGTACCGATAGGGTACAATCCTCAAATATCTTAATCTTTATTACATCTAGGGCCTGATCAACATTTGGATACTTAGATTCAAAAGTGAAGGTAAGTAGAAAGCTGTCTATTAGAAGTGGCCATGTAGTCATTCCCTTGCGCAATTCAGTCTCTGTGTACCAATTCCGTGGAACTGCGTCCAAACTGTGAATGAATCGGTTAACCCATTCATCCTCGGGAATGTCCGACCAATTCTGTTCACATGTCTGAATATGTGACCTGGGGTCACTTTCTCCTATGTATCTCTGCTAGACATACTCTCTGTTGGTAGAGAATCTGATCGTGATCAATCTCTTAAGATCATTCCATGATGCGATATTCTCTTTATGTGCATACCACCATCTTACAGGTGTGGCTCGTACTACAAGGTCCATAGCTACGATCCTCTGCTCATGAGGAATTTGTTGTTCAAACTGTGTGAGAAAGTCCTGGATATCTGTTAGACCATGAAATGATGGAATCTCATTGATCTCTACGCCAATCCATCACAGTGACTTAGAAATGTATGCACATCTGTGCACTGAGACTTCGTAAAGTCTGTTCTGCCAGTTCTCTAGACCAACATCCGAATCCGATGCACATGAGTTGTCGCATCACCAACTAATGTTCCCTTCTACGGTTGGATTGATGTAGTCGCCCTGGTTCACAATAATCTAATAGAGACTGTCCATGTTACGTGCCTCTTCCTCTGCTCGGATAGGTTCAATGTATCTAGGACCCTGAAGAGGATCTAACGGTGGGATGACCCAGATCTGTGTGTCTTCAAAGGTCATTTGTCTTCTCTTTAATTCGATAATGGCCATGTTACCGATCACCCAATCAATGCCTAGTAGTGCTGGATATGGTCTACTATCGCCAATGATTTCTATAACTTCAAAGTCCGCAGAGCTGTGAACTCCGTCAATGTCAACTGGCACCTGCGATAATCGACCCAAGGGTGATACCCGCTGCTGATTAGCTAATATGAGATGGATAGGCGATCTGACTAACTTAGGGCTACCCATCTGTTCCCATGTCTGCTTAGTCAAAACATTTACCTCTGATCCTAGATCTAGGATCACCTCGTCCATTTCAAATTCTCGAACCTGTGCTGTGAGTCGCATCTCTCTTCCTATTCTTGTATGTCCCATAATGCTATGAACAGCACGCTGTGCACTGCTCACGGAAGAAGATGGTTGACACTGATCTATGATGCGGTGAAGTTCTCTGATAGCTTGCTCATTTCTCATGAGTTTTAAACAACTTCGCAGGAAGGATTGTACACTTCCTGTCAACTCGTCCTCGCCGCATGTGCGCTATGTGGTAGCCTGCGATATCTGTACATGGCTAATGCCACAAGGTGCTTGCTGCGGTACGACCCTAGACAGTGGTACCTGCAATCCTGATTGCATAGGGTCATCAAAGAAAGTCTTGGCTTCCTGAAATTTCTGTTCATTCTTCTGTAGGTCAAGTGGTGTTGCTTTGTTAGGATCTTTGCGCACCCACTCCTGACCTCTGGTCTTTTCAATAACCTGTTATGTCCCATTGGTGGAGACACCGCTACGAGTCACAATGTTGACTCTTGGTTCTGGTTCTTCCTGCTCAGCAGCAATAAGCTGGATGTTCTGGTGTACTGCTGGCTTAGATTCTCTGATCTTAGCTATCAAGGTAGGACAGTCTTCTATAGCGTGATCGTAATATTTGCAATAGTTACATGTGGTGGTAGGGCTCTGACAGTCCCTAGCATAATTTCCTAGAACTCCATAGTTGTAACAAGTGACTAGTCCATGACCACGGCCAAAGCCTTCTCCCCGGCCAAAGCCTCCTCCACGTCCTCGTCCTCTGAATCCTCCTCCATGACCAGCATGAGCCTAATCATACTGTGGTCCTGCTGCTGGACCCTGTGTTTCTGATTGGACTCTGTACAAATCTTCCTTGCTCCCGACCATGAGATCATAGGCTCGGGAATTGTGTTCATCATGGCCTACGAACTTGCAGAAGACACAGTATAATTTCTTAGGTGTCTGCACGTACTTCTGAAGTAGGGGGCACTGGTGAGGTAGGTGTCCTCTCGTTTTGCATATTTCACACCACGGCCCTTGGGTCTGGGGTAAGGGTTTAGGAGCCCCAGTTGCTATATATTCTACAAAGACTGGACAATTATCTTTAGTATGGCCTTGTGCTTTACACTTTACGCACCATATGTCTTGTGCAACCTCTTTCCCTTTCTTAAGCTCATGCATCTGTATCGTGAGATTAGCCAACTGGTTTTGCATATTTGTCATACCTATGCTGGTTTCAGCTAGAGGTGAAGCCTCTAGTTTCATCGCCATCTCCAACGCGTCGTCCTACGTCTGTAGTTTCTTCTGCATTAATGGTAGTCTGATGTGAGGGAGCAGTGCTGCAATAAACCATTCCTTATGCTACTCCGGTGTAAACTCAAAGCTGACTTGGTCTATAAGGGCTTTAAATTTCTGATCGAAGTCCCACACTGACTCTGTAGGTAACTGTTTCATGTATTTGAGCTCTGTAATGCACCGTGACTCAGACTTAGGTTTCTTAAACTCTTTAATCATGACGGTCCTGACCTAGACAAGTGTTCTGGGTACCGCTGTGGTGTACTTCATATACCATGTTAAGGCTCATTCTCTCAGTGTGGTGACCATCTGTACAAGTTTACTATTATCATCATTGATTGCTTTAATGGTCCACACAGCTTCACATAGAAACCAATGCTGCTCTAGGTCCTCCGCCCCTGTACCCTTAAATATAGGTAGCTTCATATCATCCCCCATTCTATTTCTACGTGGTGGATGTTAATTTGTTGTGTTACTACCACTCGGTGGTGTAGGTGGAGGTGATGTAGCGGTAGTATGTACTGTCTGGGAGCTACTAGATGGAGTTCCTATGGGATTGTTCTGAGTCCCGATCTGTTTCTATGGGGTATAAGGGTGGTAAGGGATACCCTCTTTTGTTCTTTCTGTGGTACTATGAATCTGTTGTCTAGTATTATCTGAACTGTCTTCAAATATGGGAGAGCTGAAATCTACTTTGTATTTCTTTCCACTACGTGTACGTCCAATGTCATAAAAATCACTTTCAAACTCTTGTGACATTACTATCTTTACTTATTCATCTGAAACTAGATCCATTGTTCCTTTTTCATGTAATAGCATCTTAATGGACAAGTTTAAATATTTTAGGTACTTACCGCAATATCCTTTGAAGAAGTACCGCTCAGCCTCGCTGAAGCTTTTTCTCTGTTCAACTGCAAACTCTGTGACGAAGCCTTCTAGCACACTCGCAAGCCAGAAGTCTATTGTCCTCGTAATGGGATTATCAAGGTTCTTCACAGTCTAAATCAGCTCCGGTGTCCAAACAATGTTTCTTTTCTTCTTGAATATGCTCGTATCAGTCAACTTTGATAGCCAGTCGTAAAGCTCGTTTCCAAAGGTCGCAAAAAATATCGCATGTAGGTCTGTAACGATATGTTTTTGTAACCAGTCCTCTGTACTCAGTCTAGGACTCTTGTTCTCATGTTTGGAAAACTCTTTCTCCTTAGACCCAACCCACTCATTGAGTTCATCTCTAGTAGCACGCCACTAGAACATTAGTGCTCATTTTGTTCAAAACCAGCAATGTAACCATTTGTTGGTCGCTAGGCAAACCCGGGTTTACTATAATGTACCAACAACACCCCTAGCTCACTGGCCCTTTCGGAAACAGACCGCGGAGCGGCCTGAAGTCTCACCCAACGTGATCCTAATGGGTTGGCCAAAGACTCAAGTGTCTCGACCAGGTTCTGTATGGCGTCCTGTGTGCGTCTCGCAGCTCTTCTTAGCCTACGAGATGTCTCTCTCTGCAATGTGCATGCGCAGTTCCCTATTACTCGCGATGACTCTATCCTTTATCACGTCGCCACGTCCTGGGCAACACGTAACTCTCTCCTATGTTTGATCCTTAATCCACGGTATCACGCACCCCAGCTCCTCTGATGGTGCGATATCGCCTCCCTGCGATATCCTACCGCTGCGGCTCAACGTACTTAGTGTACTGGTGTTCCACTTACAGGACTCAACACACAAGGCTATTTTACACTGCGACTCTTAACTGTCTTGAGTGAAACTTAGACAAACTCTTATACAGAATACTTAAAGACTTCAACTTGCATTTATCCTTTTAACATGTTGTGAACTGAATAACACATACATACATTTACTGTAAGCAAAGTTCATGTAATGAATGACATATATAACAAGTAAATACAATCACATGAATCAATCACATAACGCTATGATTTTACGTGGTTCACTTCCAGGGTAGAAGCTACGTCCACAGAACTATGTTTCTATATTATAACTTGAGAGAGATACATAGTTCTATTGCACCACATATGCAGCTAGAGATCTTCTGGGTAACTCCACACACAGCCTAGAGCCCTTCTCTCTTAGATCTCTTCTATATATTTCCTTCTTACAATATACTCTCACTCTCTCTCTCTCTCTCTGTCAATCCCTGCGGATTGTTACAATACAAAATAACAGTGAGCTAACAGACTACTGGACTCTCAGACTCGCTGATGTCTAAATAGCTACAGGTTACCCTAATAGCTCCAGAAGGACTGAATAGCTAACCTTTTACAATACAAAATACATCCCTTTATAGGCATCCCGAAGGTCTCTCCATTACAACACTGTGGGCCTGTCCCAACAGTAACCCAAATCCCTAACTAGTGACAGTCAGCATATCTGTACTTGGGGTAGCCGCTTTCTGTCACACCATTTCTCTATGCAGTCTTCCATGCTTCCCAGCACTGACCATGGGTACTATGCATCGCTTCCCATCTTCTGTCCTTCATCTTCAATACCTTGGCCTCATCACTCCTTTTCCTTTATGAGGGTAGCTGAGCCCTCCTGTCTTCGCCGCTACCTTCAATGCAGTGGTTGATCTCTCTCTTCTCAGCCGCTCAGGTACTATCGTCTTTCTTGACTTCTCTGTCCCAACAGTCACGGTTTTCGGCTCCGCTCTGTAGCTAGAAACATGCTACGGCGTCGTAGCTTTACCTTATCTCTTCTTCTTCACCAAAACTGTCTATCTGCCAAAATGGTAGCTTCTCCTGTAGCTGTGGGACTCTGCTCCAACAATTCTTTATGTTGTTCTGGTCCAATAGTGAAGCTAACTTGATCCAACAGAACCTTGAACCTCTAATCAAAGTCCCAAACTGATTCACCTCGCTTCTACTGAATTTCTTTTAGTTCAGTTATACATTGTGACTCTGATTTAGGCTTCTTGAATTCTTTGATCATTGCTTTTTTAATATCAGCCAAGACATAGTTCTGAGTACTGGAAAACTTCATAAACCAGGTCAAAGCT
>LPNX010764806.1:181206-214343 GCA_001517045.1 Pseudotsuga menziesii
CTTGCTACATGTAGTGTCTTGGCTGCCCGTTTAGGCCTTGTGGGGCTGTTTGGGTCTGCAATAAACTCATCTCCATTAGACAAATCAGAATCAGTATGTTCAACAAACTCTTTAATTACTTCTTGAGGTTCAGGTGGTGAAGAGGCTTCACCAATTTCCACATCTGCAAGGGGTTCTTCTTCAAACTGAACACACCTTTCAATGAAGGATTTGTTTGTGCTCAAATTTATCAACTTGTACCCTTTTGAATCTTCAGAGTATCCCACAAAAAGACACTCATGGCTTTGGGGCTGTAAATCCTTCCTCTTCTTTGTCGGGATTCTAGCCCATGCCTTTGAGCCAAAAATCCTGAAATGGGTCACATCTGGCTTGTGCCCACTCCATGCTTCGAAAGGAGTCATGCCATCCAACTATTTGTGAGGAACCCTATTCTAAATATAGGCTTCACAGTTGATAGCTTCATCCCAGTACTTTAGTGGCAAAGTTTTGGCCTCCATCATGCATGTTGCCATCTCCTTCAGTGATCTGTTCTTCCTCTCTGCAACACCATTCTGCTGTGGTGTGTAGGGGATAGAATGCTGCATCTGAATACCTGCATCTACACAATAGTTAATAAACTCAGTCTTGACATACCCACCACCATTGTCAGACCTGAGTACCTTGAGTTTTCTTCCACACTGGTTTTCAACCAAAGCCTTGAAGACTTTGAATAGACCAAAAACTTCTGACTTGTGTTTCATGAAGTGAACCCAACAATACCTGGAAAAATCATCAATAAAGGTCAATGCATATTTGGCCTGACTCATGGACATATGAGGGAATGAGCCAGCAACATCACTGTGAATCAGCTCGAGGGGTGCAGAGGTTCTCTCATGGCTAGCTTTCTCAAATTTGTGCTCTGGGTGTTTTCCTAGGATACAGCCTTGGCAAACTCCTTTGGAAAATTTTATCTTGGGAAAACCTATGACCATATCTTTCTCACTATGATCAGAAAAATACTTGTAATTTAAATGGCCAAATATTTCATGCCATAGCTTGCTAGCTTCATTAGCATGGATAAGAAGAGCAGAGGGGTTTGAGTAAGGCAGGAAGTGTGAAAACATGTATACCTTTTGAGCATGATTCGCTACTCCTTTTGCAATGATTCTTCCACTTGAGATTTCTGTGATCCCAACTTCATCTAGTGAGAATATTACTTTCTTAGGAGACCCAGTGTGGGTCATCTGGTACACTGATAGAAGGTTGGAGGTGAGACCAGGGACATACAACACATTGTTGAAGTTACCATGATCAAGTTATATCCTTCCTTTGCCTTTAATTTCAGTGAGAGAGTCATCTCCCAGTACAATAGATAGTCCTTTCGACATATACAGTGAGGAGAAGGCCTCCTTAGTCGAAACCATGTGTCTTGAAGCTCCAGAATCTATGATAAAATTGGGTGAGCTTGATGTGCCAGCAACTAAAGCATGAACTCTCTCTCTGTCATCAGAACTTGATCCTCCTTCTCTCTTCTTTGAGCTTTCTGGAAGGGATATGCCATTCTTCTCCAGGAGATTGGTCAGCATATCAATTTGCTTTTTCATACAAGAGCTTTCAGTGTGATTGCCCTTCGAACAGTATGAGCACTTGTTCATATCACCTTTGTTTTTCTTCTTCTGGGTATTTTTCTTGGGACCTTGTTGATCCTCTAGAGACTGCTTCTTGTCTCTTCTTTGCTCAGGTGGATTTTTAGCTTTCTTTTTGCTTTTAGAATCCACCCTCGAATCTCCAGCAACCAGAGCTTGGTCTTTGGAAGGTTTGATGGTGCCCATCATCACCAGCTTGTCTTGTTCTTGTGTGAGAGATTCCATGAAATCTGCAAGGCTAGGTATCTTCCAGGTTCGAGCTGTGAGTTTTGTGGAATAGAAGGTTGAAACAAAGACTGAGTAGTCAGGTCCTATCTTCGAGAGGATGGCCAATACGAGCTGATCATATTTCTTTTCGATACCACACTGCTTCAGCTGCAAAACTAGTGCTTTGAACTTGGAGAAATATAGCTGCAGGGATTCAAAGCTGTTGGGACTCAGAGAAATCAGCTCATTTTCGATCTGATCTCTCCTCATCTCATCTGTCTTTCCAAAAAGCTCAGATAGCTTCTCCCATACTTGATCCAGTGAAGTTAATCCATCGAGATGGAAAAGGAGGTCTCGGGAAATACTGAGACATAGGAGGCCATAGGCCTCATCTCTTCGATTGTGCCATTTGATCTTCTCTGCAGCTGCATTGGGCTCTGCTTCTGTTGCCATAGTCACCCTGTAGAGGAATTTCGCTCTCAACAAGATCTCCATCTCTGCTTTCCATTCAAAGAAATTGGAAGGAGTCAAGATAGTTTTCTGTGAATCCATAGCTTTAGAAAATCTGTCCCGGCTGTCAGTAGAAGGCTCCCAGTCTTGATGTCGAACCTGCAAAACAATTTTTGAAGGAGAGTAATAACCTACAATGGCTCTGATACCATGTAGAAATTCTGACCAGCAATAGATTAATTTCACTCACAACAAATTACAATTGAACATGCAAAATTGTCAACAATGGAGACTGAATATGGAGCTGTAACACAAAATTATATTAACTCAGTGTACAATAGCCAACCCTGTAATAACATAGGTTTCTGTATATATAGAATACATCAATAGGTTGAATGCATAAGGAGGCATCCAAAACTAGCATAAAGCAGGCTTATCCAAAATAGGCAAATCCCCCATAGGTGTAAAAAGCTGATCCCAAATCTGTCATGAGGCTCACGAATTGGCAAGGGCGCATGGGCAAGCTAATGAGTGGTGGAATGGCAGCTCATACATGCTTTTTCATGGAGGAAAGAGTGGAGGATGAAAGGGCAAGAAAACAAGTTCACCTCACCTAGTCTTGCTTTCCTATGTGCCTTAAAACACTGAAAAAGCAGTCAATAAAGCAGAAAAAGCAGAAGGGCACCTAGGAGGCCAGGAATAAAGCAGATTTGATTCCTAAGGCTTTCCCAAGCACTACATGAGTCAAAGATGGCAAGTTTGACCTCTATGGATAGGCAATTAGCAACTTGCACATGGTGGGACTCATGAACTAGGAAAATAAGACAAAAATAAATGAATTAATGTCTAAGTGGGTAATACTATGGGTTTGATTATTCTAACAACCGATGCATGTGGACAAGGGCTTGGAGGAGTCCTTATGCAAGACAACCACGTGATATGCTATGAGTCAAGAAACCTGAAGGAGAAAGAGGTTGTAAAGATCACACAGAATCTGAAAGCAGCACAGGACATACAGAAAAGCTATGCAGATAAGCATAGGGTGAACAGGGAGTTCAGTGTTGGGGATCATGTTTACCTCCAAGTGAGGGAAAATAAGAGTTCCTTGAAGCTTGGAAGTTGTGCCAAGCTGTCACCTAGATACTGTGCGCTGTTTGAAGTGCTTGAAAGAATAGGGCCATGTGCATATAGGCTTGCATTGCCTACTAGCACTAGGGCTCAAAATATTTTTCATGTTTCTTTGCTTAAGAGATATGTACATCATCCTAACCATGTGATAAATTGGGATGTGATTCAGGTGGAACCCGAGGGAGAGTTCTGAATCGAGCCAATGCGCATCCTCAACAATAAGGTCACAATGCTCTAGAACCAGGCCATAGTGCAGGTAAAGGTGCAATGGGAGCACTACAGACTTGAAGAGGCTACATGGGAGCTAGAGGATTCCATGCGATTGGAACATCCATTTTTGTTCAATTCTGTGGAACACTGAGGTGATACCAGTGTAGCATTTTGTTCAATTTTGTAAAGCACTGAGGACAATGCTATTGAAGGGGGAGGGGAATGTAACACCCTAGTTTTGAACCTGTTGCATTAGATCTATATGATGTATATATTGTAAATGATCATTGTGTGGAGCTAAAGGCCAAGGCCCCACCATTGATTGGTTATGCTGTATTTCGGGTTGAAATTGTCACCGATGGTATATCGGGGCATGCAACATACATATTAAGTTTTGTCATCATGTAAATAGGCACCTTTAATTAAATGAACCCAACCATCTATGTTCGCGGCAGCTAAATTGAGAAGGGCCATGATTTTCACAAGGATAAGGGTGGGGAAATGTCAAACCTTGGTCTATGGGGGAAAAATCCATGTCTCGCCACCCTATTTTGATTTTCCCATCTCTCCTTGTTTTATCCAACCACCACCATTAAGAACTACTATTGTTAGTTGGGGCAGTTATGGCTAGGAGTGGAGTGTGGCAGGACTGTCAGTCCTTACCCACACGCACACTCCACTAGCATGGTTGACCTCAGGATGCCAAGCAAAAACTACTGCCATCACTCCAGCGGACACTACACTCTCTCCACGACGGTGTGGAAACACTCACACACTTTCGACTACTGCGCATCCTCTCCATTGTCTGTCCATCTTCACGCATAGGCAGAGTTGTTCATCCTCATGCAGGAGCGGGAGTCTTGCTCATTCCCACGCACAGGATTTTTCTGGTTTTACTCACACAGTTTTCCTCTACAAATTTTGTGGATGGAGTGGGTGTATACTTTCCTCACAGACTGATTCGTGGGTTTCTGTGGTCTCCCTTACATTACAGTGTTTTTTTTTGGGGTCTTCTTTACATTTTGGGGATGAGAGTCTATTCATTTCACACACAAGCATCTATTCTGGTTGATCTCATGCAACTAGGGGGGGGAGCCGCTTATCGATTTTCATTCACGTTCTTCCACAGAGTGGAATCTGGTATGTTTTCCCTCTGTATTTTGGGATCTGGTGCAAGTTTCCCTCATGCATAGATCGGGAGTATGTATCTTCTTCCCCAGTGCGGCCTGTGTAAGTCTTTTTCGCTTGCTTAGTTGTCCAGGATGGACTGTTGTTTTCCCCATGTTGTGAATTGTGTTCACTGATACATTTTGGGACTGTTGTAATTAGTTTGTGAGTCATTTTGGCCACGATAGGGCCAAGAACGGCTCAGGAGTTGTTTTCCCTGCCCAAGCTGTGAATCGCTTGTGTGATTGCATGCGTGCAATGGTTGGTCTTCAGACTGTGTTGGGAGCAGGGATGGGAGCTTGGTTTGCTTGATAAACCTGGTGTGTTTGGAAACCACACAGACAGGGCTAGAGGGCTAGCTTTCTTCTCCACAACCCCTGAATAGCATTGGAAGGGAAGGCAGGGCCTAAGGGACTGTGTAGCAGAGAAGGGACCGATTCCTTGTGTTGGGTGTGTGTGGGTGTCTTAGAAGTCAGGATAGTTCTAGTGTAGGTGTTCCTAGCTCTATAATGGGCTCACCAGCTTAGCATTTACCCTTTCCCAGCTCCTTGATGGCCCGATAAACCTGACCATGTTGGATTAGCTGTCTTGTTGATGGCTTGATAAACCCAACTGTGTTGGCTTGGCTATGTTTTGTGTATCCTTGGCTATGTGTAAGATCACTTTTTCCTTATTCCTTGGAGAATCATGCCCATCTCGGGGGTGGCAGCATTGCTGAGAGACTAAGGAGCACGCTGGCCTATGGTTGGGTGGAACTTTCTAGCGACGTAGCTGGTTACGAAATGAGTTCTTCATAAGATAAGTAATCTTGTCTATTTTATTTCTACAATCATATTTTCTTTTAATGAATGTGTTGAACATGTAGAATGCTTGTACGAACGTATGTTTGCTTCCACTGTATGATAAATGATCATGTATGCATGTTCTAGTTCAAAGCATTTTATTTCAGCATTTCAGCAATTTTATGAATGCACATGTTCATGGGGTTGGTTTCCTGGATGGTTAATGCCATGGTAGCGTCCTCTTCGCTAGTCGAAGGGTTGGGGACGTTACAGGAACCACACAGAAAAAACTAGTGGACTTGATTTCTTCTCCACAATCCCTGAAGAGCACTGGAAGGGAGATCGGGGTCTGAGGGACTGCCTTGTAGAGAAAGGATTGATTTCCTTGTGTTGGGTGTGTGTGGGTGTCCTAGAAGTCAGACTAGATCTGGTGTGGGTGTCCTTAACTCTTCCATGAGTTCACCAGCTTAGCATTAGCCTCTCCCAGCTCCTGGTTCACCTGATAAACCCAACTATGTTGGATTGGCTGAACTATGTACTCTTGTGGGATTGTTATCCTTGACTATGTGTAAGCCTTCTAGTTCCTTATTCCTTGGGAAATCATGCCCGGCTCGGTGGTGGCAGCATTACTCAAAGACTAAAGAGCACGCGGGCCTATGGTTGGGAGGAACATTGTAGCGACATAGTATGTTGCGAGACAGTTCACATAAGATAAGTACTTTTGATTAATCTCTTTTGCAATCATGTTACAGTTAATGAATTATGATGATGAACATGTTGGATACTGAAGTGTTTATGAATGAATGTTGGTGTCTTGCTTCCTCTATGTATATGAACAATTATGCATTGTAGTATGTTTCATGTTTTTGGATTATCAAGCTTTAGCATTGTATGTATGCATTTGATTATGGGGCTAGATGCCCGGATGCTAGTATGTAGTTGCATCCTCTTGCTCGGTCATAGGGTTGGGGACGTGACATCTATTCACATGGCTTGTATTGTACTGGTTCTTTGGGATTTTTTATGAAGACCTTAGTTTCCTATCTATGGACTAAGTTGCGCAAGAATATGTTCTACCTATTTACACAGCTTCTAGATCTTTGAAGACTCATCATTTTGTATATTGTGGCTTCAATCCACCTTTGTAATATACATGGTCTTCTACCTATATTCTATGATGCACTCAAACTTTGTAAAGGAGCTAGTGTTCTAGTATATTGAACATAGCATCCTCAGATATCACTTTGTATATGACATTATTATGTATTTGTTTCAGGTACTACATCTACTCCATTGGATTTTTGAGTTCTCCAAAGATAATGATTATAATGTATTTTAGCTATCACTTCCCTCTGACCTCACACATTAAGGGGCATCTGTTATCAACCCAAATGGCACTTCTCCCTACGAGTGCTGACACTTCATATGTTGGTACACAAAAGGACACTTATGGATTGAAGGTTTCCTAAACACTAGAGATGGGCATGACATGAGATGAATTCACTATCAAACCAGCTTTTCATTTTACCTTTCTATATGTTGATTGCCATACGCGACTATCTCCATAGCAACTCACATACATACACGACTATATCCATAGCATCCCACGTACTGTATGTGAGTATCTTCATTGCAACCCGCGTACGGATATGTACGTAGGTTTCCCTTATAGAAACTTGTGTGTCATATGCAGGTTTCCAGTATCAATTGTCATGTACACATCCATTCGACATTAAAAATAATAAAACATGATTAATGGATATTTTTTGAGCCCTAATCATTAACTATATCAACTGTCTCAACCTCCTCAACCTTCTAAACCGCCCTATTTCCCAAAGTATAAATAGAGGCCTTGGGGAGGGCATTAATGAATCATACTTGGAGAGAAAAGTTATGCTAGTGGTATATCTTTAGAAGTCTTTGGAGCAGCAGAACTTAGAATCCTTTGGATGGAGATGAGTCCTTGTCTTAGGCGTTGGGTTATACACTTATATCATTCACTATTGTTAATAAAGAGAATTATTCTTCCAACTTTGTGTTGAGTCTCTTTCATGTATCATGTTTGATGAATATTTTTGATTAAGCACTCTATATATTGTCCATCTAACTTTTCATATATAAATGTATAATATTTTACTTGGTGAATTTTCTCTTTGCAGGTGAAGGAGGTGCATCCCTGAAAGCTTTGAAGAGAAGCAGAGCGGGAGAAGAGAAAGCTTGGATCAATCGCCGTTAATCGGTTGATTTCAACATTTCTTCCTATTCCTTTTATGTACTTTAAAGCTGATTATCTACAAGTTTTAGAAGTACGTTGGAAACCCTAGACCCTAGGTTATAAGGGTGTTTATTCTTGAACAACAGTGGTGGAGACCCAAGTGGGGGACTCAGTTTCTCCGATTCGCAGACATGCTGACAGAGGTTGTCACTATTTTAATCTTTGTTTTATATCAATAGAAATATCTTTTCCTATCCAATAATGTGTATGTAAATGAGTATTTGATCCATGGATGCTTTTAAATGCTTATATGTTATTGATTATATATTCTAGTGTAGGTCTAACATAATTATATATAGCATGCTTTTCTTGTTTGTTGAATGTTGAGGAAACAAATTGCTAATACAAGCAAGAGTGGAAAATATCAAGGGGGATATACATCAAACATCTAGAATAAGGTACGAATCGAGATCCTTTAGTGTTAGATGTTTGGTTTCTCTTGCATATAGGGAAGGATTGATTTCTGGAGTTAATCTATCTATTGCGGTACCCCAAGCCATATGAATTTCTCTTCGTAAAACTCGCAATATACTATCAACCCCAAAATTAACAAATCTAGAAACATATTTACTCACACTGGTTACCTCATGAATCAGCTGGTCACTCCACTCAACAATCTCCCTTCTCTGGAAATTGGTCTGCTTAGTCGCCAATCTTAGTAACCATTCATGTAGTAAAATGGGGAACTCAGTAAAGAAAATCTCATGAATATTAGAGTATATATATTCATCTATCCATTTCTCTGTACTCAACCATGTTCCTGCGCTCTCTTCTTTGCATGAATGCCAACATTTTAGAGTCCAGCCAGTCTTCTATCTCCTTCTTCATTGGGTGCCATAGCATTTCCCTTGATTTGATTAATAAGGTCCCAGAAATGGAACCATTTGTTGGCCACTTTTCCTAACTCATGCGACCCAATTTCTACACAGCTCACCGATCCAACAACTATCCAAGATATCAGACTGATTCAGCAAGCCCCGTCGGCAACGCCTGTGAAACAGGCGTAGTCTCACCCAAGATATCTCTTAGATGGGTAACCGCCAGAAACATGTTTCTGCAATTTTCAAGGGATTATAGTCCCTTGACTTGCAGCCAAGGATATCAACGAAAGCAATAGGATGGTTGGATAGAGGATTCAGTATTGCACGACTGAGCACAAATACATGTCATCGCGTGCAGCTTGACCTTCCTTTCCACTTTGCAACTGGCGCAACTTGTGCGGCGCAGCTAACTCATACCAATCGGGCCTACGACTCAAGTCGTGACTCAAGATAGAAACATACAGGCCAACAAATACATGTTCATTTCAGTGATGCCTCTCCAACTATTCATCTACTGATTATGTAGTAACACCAGAGATTAAGCAGTATTTAACATTATACAGAAAGAAAACAACAAACATTCACCATATCATTCATTCATTCAAACACAAGAGATAACATGGAAACCCATCTGGGAAAAACCACCAAGTCGCTCTTCATCTGGCATGAGAAAAGGATACAACACCTTGCAGTCTGTGGGATGCAGGATGATCTTAATATATGTATTTAAGACTTAGACTTATGGCTCTCATGCTCTGTGGTTTGCTCTTCTACTCTACATCTACTCCTAGTGGTATGTGCACAAAGCAGCTACATCCATGGCTCAACAACCCCTCTATCGCTACCTGAATATTCATGAGTATCCTCTTCCCTGATCCCTACAATATTAGATCAAAATGGAATCTTTGCTTGGATTACCACTGAACAGACAAAGCTATTACATAAAAACTAACTTAAAACATAATCACAATGGATGAGAAAGAACTAAGGCCACTAAAATCCAACGAAATCCAACACAAGCCAACCTTTTAACTATTGCATCCCTCATATTTATACTATTTTACATGACCCCACAAGGTCGACTACATACTGGTAGTTGGTTAACTGTCACCATCAGCTACCCCTCAGGCTATAGCTATGATGATCATGACTTGACATGAGGCACTATCAGCCTGACTTACAAATATCCTCTCATATGTGCGTAGCTACAGGCTTATGCCACTATAAATGGCCATGATCTGGACCCTGCCCCTATTTCTTTCCAATCGTCATCATTTGCATGCTTCGATGCTTGCCTTTCCTTCGGCGCGCACCTCTCTATTCTACCTGCATGGGTCCTTTTCTTCCTTCGTGATATTCCTTTGCTTCTATCGCACGCACAATGCATCTTCTTTGGTTGTGTGCATGAGCTTTTTCCTTATGCCCCTTTCTCGGGCCAATAGGTCCCCAACACTCACCTATGGCTCATCTCGAGCCATGAAGCAAGGGACCTATGAGAGGCTAGCGCACCTTGTTCCTTGTTTTTTTTTCTTTTTTTGATGTTTCTTGCACTGCAACTTCTTTCTGATCTTTGTTGGCAAGAAGGTTGATGCATTCTTTCAGTTGCTGCTCCTTTTCCTTCAACAGGGCCTTCCATATCCTGGTATTCTTGTGTTATTTTGCTTCCTGGTAAGAAACAACATTTTCCCTTAGGCGAATTTCGGACACGGCTCCCTGCTGAATGTTATAAACTTCCTCTAAGGTGAGCTTGGAGAAATCTATCTACGCCATGTTACCATCAGGACCTATGCTTGTCTCTGCATCTACCTCAAGCGCGTGCCACTGAATCACCACTTTGATTGGTGGCACTAACACTGGTGTAACCAGTGGGATACTGTGATCAACACCATATGTCTCGGCCTCTACTGTGGCTTTGACATCCTGAATGGCTTCGATCAACTTATTGAGATGGACCTCGACTTGGGTAGCAATTTTTACTTGCTGCATCTTCAAACTAGCGAGTTTATCTTGCACAAATTTAGCAACAGCGTTGGTAATTTCCTGTAGATCATCTTCAATTAATGTGTTTGTCTTCGTCGTTCTGTCGGTTTTCTACTTCTTTCACGATGATTGGCCTTCTTCTTGCTGTACATGTGTCTATGCTTGCGCTTGCTCTTGACTTGGCTAGTGTTCTGATGGATGATGGTTTGACTCATCCATATCATCATCATCCTTGATGTGTTCTTGCGACGGATCATCTTGGGTGTCATCGCATTCATTCTCTTCACCAATTACTTGGTGGAGCAGCAATTCTTTCACGTTCTTATCTTCAGGCAGTGGCTCTGCTAGCAAGCCGCGCCATTCCTCCAGCCAAAGCTTAATAATTGCATTCACATCATCATTTGTCACCATGAAGCTTTCATGGTGCACCTGCTGGAGTGGGTCCTTTGTTGGCAGCAGGGTTATAGCATGCGCATCGGCTTGAAACTTGATGAATGCGACATACCTATGTACAACCATGACGCGGAACCTGTGGGACTATTGGACAACCTCATGTAGCACCTCTACATGGATAAAGAAATTAATGTTTTTATCTTTCTTGTGATCACTGTCGGCCTTATCTTCCCACAAATTCTGGTACGTTGCACCCAGGAAAGCTAGTGGGACATCCATTTGTACATAGTCTGGCGAGTCAGCCCAAACAATGAATGAAATCAATATTAGTATCCAGGAATAGTGAAATTTGTGGTCTTCCTTGTGTTGAGCCAGCATCTCATCATTGATAAGTGCATTTAGGAAGTACCGTGTCCAATTGAATCTTCCTCCCAGTGCACATAAGTCTGCAAGTTCCACCACTACTGTTGAACATTGCATAGGTATCACTTTATGGAATATCTTACAGGATAGGATTTTTGTGGAAACCTGCACACTTTTGTCCTAGATGGGCCCCAGTAAGTAGCCCCAACCCGCTCACTGAAGGTTATGCTTCTTCTTGATGGGTTTAGTGTTGTGCTTAGCAAGATATAGCACAGGATATTTACCTTCACTTGGGAGTCTAGTTGTGCTTGCAATTAACTCGACATCAACTGGATATTGCTGATCCTATTAGTTTTTCAACATTCAAGCTAGCATTATGTGAGGATCTTTACTGATAGAACAATAAGTACAGCAATCAAACACAA
Organism: Pseudotsuga menziesii; assembly: GCA_001517045.1. NCBI lineage: Eukaryota > Viridiplantae > Streptophyta > Pinopsida > Pinales > Pinaceae > Pseudotsuga > Pseudotsuga menziesii. Next base: position 193,033 of record LPNX010764806.1, read on the forward strand.
GAGACAATGAACACGTTGTTTTTCATTGGGGAAACCATAAATGGAGAAAACCCTGCAACCTCTTCAAAGATAGAATCAGCACAATATGTAAAACCCCAATATAGTAAGATGCACTCTTGACAGCAGTAATCTTCTTCTCGTCTAGCCCCAGTGTCTTTTCCTTCCTCAACTATGCGCTACACTTGAGTGTGTGAGTGGTGTGTTCTAAATAGAGAGTCCAGCTCTCTATTTATAATAATCCTGACATGAATAAAACCCTACTAGGGATGACGTCGACTTGGAGATTCTAATAACCCTAGTGCCTCGAGACTGCAGGGACTTTAACCCTTATACAATTGGAGGGTTACCCACTATTACTTGACATGACTTGTTTACATTATTGATTATCCCAATTGGAACATCAGGGCATGATAACATGACTCAATTACATAATAGATACATCCCGAAATAAACATTATGTTACAATACATAAGATACATAGATGAATACATTCCGAAGTTACAAATACATCAACACTCCCTCTTAACTAGGAGGGTATTCTTTCGACACAATTTTCAGCACTGGTTTTCTTCTCTATGTCAACTGGATCATCTTGTCATCTGCATCTCGATTCTTTTGAGTCTTCAAGTCATCTTCATTCTTCGAATCTGGATCATCTCTCGATCTAGATCATCATCACTGCATTTGGATCATCTTTCGATTTGGATCATCATGGGATAGCATCACTAGATCTGGATCATCTCTCGATTTGGATCATCATGGGATATCATCACTGGATCTGGATCATCTCTCGATCTGGATCATCATCACTAGACTAGATCTGTATCATCACTCAATCTGGATCATCACTGTTGGATCTGGATCATCACTCGATCTGGATCATCACTGCTGGATCTGGATCATCACTCGATCTGGATCTCTTGGAGTCATCATAACTAGATCTAGATCATAGCTCGATCTAGATATCATCTGGTCATCATCATGTGTGCTATCTCATCATAGGAATTTCTACAGAGCCATCCTTCTTTCATGCTGGTTGTAGGCCTAGCCATCATGTAGGTCTTCACCCAGCACTTACATCTGACCTACTCATCAGAAAGGAACGCCCAGCACTCACATCTGATCATGTAGAAACTTACAATCACATTAGAAAGTCCTAGCACTCACATTCACCAGCATGACATGACATCACTATCATCTGTGAAAATGCTTCAGCACTTATATCTGACCTAGAAGGAAACAAGTCCTCCACCCTCACCAGAAACTCTTACACTCACATCTAACCTGGAAGGAACTAAATCCTCCACCCTCACCAAAAAGGACCCCAGTCCCAGACTGAGCTACCTGGTAACGAACCAGGTGCCTCTATTCTCTTGGAGAATGGCAATTGCCCTTATATCTGACATGGTACGAAACAAGTCCTACACCCTCGCCAGAATGGCTTGCACTCACATCTGACCTGGAAGGAACCAAAACCTCCACCCTTGTCAGAAAGGCCCCCAGTCCCAAACTGAGCTACCTGGTAATGGACCAGGTGCCTCCACTCTCCCGGAGAGTGGCAGTTGCCCTTACATCTATCCTACTCGACAGAATGGCCAGCACTCATATCTGACATGGAAGGAACTGAATCCTCTCACCATGACAGAATGGCTCATCCCTTATATCTGACCTGCTCATCAGAATGGCTATGAATCTCATCACTCATATCTGACATGGAAGGATCTAAATCCTCTCACCATGACAGAATGGCTCATCCTTTACATCTAACCTTCTCATCATAATGTCTTTGGATCTCAGCACTCATGTATGACATTGAAGGAACTGAATCCTCTCACCATGACAGAATGGCTCAGCCCTTACACTTGACCTTCTTGTCAGAATGGCTTTGGGACTCATCACTTTCCCTTGGAGGAAACCTTGATCTGGAGAACACCAAGCTTCTCCCTGAAGTACTCAAACTTCACTCTGGCCAATGGCTTTGTCAACACATCAGCTATATGTTCCTTCGTTGCAACATACTGGAGCTTCACTGCTCCTCTCTGCACCATATCCCTAAAATAGTGATACTTGATCTCGATGTGCTTCGACTTGTCATGGAACACTGGATTCTCTGACAACTTCACACAACTCTGGTTGTCACAATGTATACAAGTAGCATCCATCTGGAGATCAAATAAATCAAACAGTAGCTTCCGCAGCCATACTGCCTCACAACTAGTTGAACAAGCTGTGACATACTCTGCTTCAGCTGTACTCAGTGCCACATAGGATTGCTTCCTGCTAAACCAAGAGATCACACCTGATCCCATACTGAAGCAACACCCTGAAGCGCTCTTCATATCGATGGCACTGCCTACCCAATCTGAATCAACATAACCCTCCAAGTTAATCCTTTGATTCACATCGTACTTGAGCCCATAATCAACTGTACCCCTCAGGTACCTCAGAATATGCTTTGCAACAATCAAGTGAACATTTCTCAGATCTATCAAGAACTGGCTCAAGGTGTTCACAGCAAAGCAAATGCCTGGTCTCATGTTCGTTAGGTACATCAAAGACCCAATCATCTGATGATACATCATAGCATCAACTGACTCTGATGAAGCATCACTCAATAGCTTCAGGTTCGATGCCATAGTTTTGGCCATAGTCTTGCAGTCCATCATCCCAAACCTCTTTAGGATCTCTACTACATACTTCCCTTGTCCAAGGAAGATTCCATCCACACTCTGCCACACCTCCATAACTATAAAATAATGCATCATACCCAAGTCCTTCATCTCAAACTCGGAAGCAAGATTTCTCTTCGTATCAATAATCAACCCATCCATACCTGTCACAAATAGATCATCTACATATAGTAGAAGCATCATTGGGTTTCCATCTTCAACCTTGTATTAAAGGTTGGAATCTGCTTTACTCTTGGTAAAGCATAAACTAGATAGAAAGCTATCAACTCTGTCGTACCATGTCCTAGGTGTCTGTTTCAAACCATACAGGGATTTCTTTAATCTGCACACATGAGACTCCCTGTCATGTGTCTCAAAACCGAGTGGATGTTCTACATACACTTCCTCTTCCACTACACCATTGAAGAAAGCAGTCTTGACATCCATCTAGTGTATCTTCCATTTCATCACTGTAGCCAGAGCAAGTACTGATCTGATGGAAGTGTATCTAGCTATAGGTGCAAAGGTTTCTTCATAGTCTATTCCTTCCTTCTTAGAGAAACCCCGAACTACAAATCTTGCCTTATATTTTTCAGTGCTACCATGTGCAGGATGTTTGATCTTGTAGATCCATTTGAAAGTTACAACTGACTTCCCATCTAGTCTTGGGACAAAATCCCAAACATCATTCTTCATGATCGATTGGTACTCTTTGATCATAGCATCCTTCCATTCTTTTCGTTCTGCCGCTTCTTCATAACTGGAAGTTTCTTTATCAATGAAATCACATAGTAAAGCCACATACCCAGAATAGGATCTGGTCCTCTTTCTTTCTCTGTGATTCTCTTCTGGAGCCCCATATCTTTCCGCACCTTGGATAAGTTCTCGTACCCAAGCAGGTTTCCTCTTATGAGGATTTTTCTCCAGAGGTGGATCTACAGGTCTTTGTGGTTCTTCAAATTCTCGATCTTTTTCTTGATTTTCTTCATTCATGGTTGTATCATGAATTTTGGGTGCTTCTGCTTCTTCAGGTTCTTCAGCAGGTCTCTTTCTGGATTTGTTGTAAGCTGTGTCTTCATCAAATGTTACATCCCTGATGATGTCAATCTTCTTGTATCCTGGGAAATATATTCTGTAAGCCTTCGAGCTTTCATAGTATCCCACAAATATACCCTTCTTTCCCGAAGGATCTAATTTAGCCCTCTTCTCTTTTGGAATGTGGATGTACACACGATAGCTGAATATTCTGAGATGGCTGACTTCTTGTTTCTTTCCGGAGAAGACTTCTTCAGGAGTCTTGTTCTCGAGTACTCTATGTGGAGTATGGTTCTGTACATACACCGTTGTTCTGGCAGATTCCGCCCAAAGATGCATAGGAAGGACTTGATCATGAAGCATTGCTTTTGTAGCTTCCATGATAATTATGTTCTTCCATTCCACAATCCCATTCTATTGTGGATTATAAGGAGTGGACAACTCCCTCTTAATCCATGATTCTTTGCATAGCTCTTTGAATTCATTTGAAGTGAATTCTCCACCATTATCAGATCGAAAGATCTTGATCTTGTTTTCAGTATGGTTATCGATCAAGGATTTGAATTCTTTGAACTTACTGAATACTTCGTCTTTGTTCTTCATGAAGTAAACCCATGTCTTCCTAGAAAAATAATCAATAAAAGAAACATAGTATGCATACCCGCTTAGTGAGTTTGATGACATAGGACCGCATACATTGGAGTGGATGATTTCCAAGATTCCCTTTGCTTTGCTTTCGTTGCTTGGAAATGTCTTCTTTGTATTCTTTCCTTTCGCACATCCTTTGCAGACCCCATCATGTTTTGCTTGGATTTCTGAAATACCTTCGACATCTTTGCTTGCAATAGGTAGTGCTCTGTAATGCACATGTGCAAGGATTCTATGCCAAATATCACTTGGCTCTAATGTGTCATGGATCAAGGCTTGTTCTGGATGGCCCTTCAATTTGTACAATCCTCCTTCTTGTTCTCCAATCACTACTGCATCATCGATAGTCTTTCCTTTTGTCCACATGATGACTTGACCATCTATGAATGCAACCCGCATTCCTTTTGCATCTAATGCTGATATGGAGAGAAGCTTCTTCTTGATTCCTGGAACAAACAATACTTCTTTCATTGTGAGAGACTTTCCAGAGTCTAGTTTATAGGAAGATTCCCCACTACCTTTTATTGGATATTGGTAGTCATCTCCTAGCTTTACCTTGTGAGGTGATTCATGTTCTCACAGTCTCACAAAGGATTCCTTGAATCCAGTCATATGTATGGAAGCCCCACTGTCTATAATCCAATCATCACTTCCATGAGTAATGTTACCTGTGAGAGCGGAGATCAAAAAATATTCATCCTCGCTTGAAGAATCTTCACTTTCATATCTGGATCTCTTCCTGGATGGTTCATCATCTTTTGCAGCATGACCATGATGTCTTCTTTTGTTGCTCCTCTTCATTATTTTATGTTTCTTAGGACAATTCCTTGCATAGTGTCCTGCTTCATCACACGTATAACATATGATCTTAGATAAATCTTTTCTAGTGATATCTTTGTGAGAGTGCTTACCTCTAGAGCTATGAGATCTTCTTTTGGTTGACTTGGAGTAAGATTTGGAGTGTACCATGAGAGCTTGATCTTCACTCAGCCATCTTCTCTTCTCGAGCTGCTATATGAGCTTCTTCTTGAGAGCACTCTTCCCATAGTCTGTTGAACTTGACTAACTTCTTTCTAGCACAGATTCCTTGGATGAAAGAATCCCATGACCTAGGAAGGCCATTAAAGGTAGTCATCACAATCTCTGCATTTTCCACTTCTTCATCAACTACTTCTAGTTTTTCTTTGATCTGAGAAACTCTTGTGAAGTAAGACTGGATTTTTTCTACATTCTGAATCTTCACATTCTTCAGCTCGTTTCTTAGAGTCATCTTTCAGTTTATGTTCTTCCCTTTAAACAATTTGGTTAGGGCATCAAACATAGCTTTAGGTGTCTTGACAGAGGGCACCTGTGAGATAAGGTTATCCTTGATAGAATCAGCAATGATCCTCTTTTCCATCACCATATTCTTCTTATGTAAGGCCTTTGCATCATCTCCCTCTGGAACTGGAACCTCCTCATCGATGTAGGAGTCTAACTCATTTTCTTCCAGGAGCAAGGAGATCCTATACTTCCAGGCTCGGAAGTTATCAGCTCCCTCAAACTTTTCATCAAGCTTGGTATGATGAGACATATCAACTGAGAACCTCAAATGGAAATACAAAAGATTTTAAATCTTACCAGGGTCAAGATGTCGGATCTGAAACTTGAGCTGAAATCCTACAGAGCTGATTCAAGAGCAAATTAGGGTTTTGATTTTTCAGAGTTCTATCCACCCGAATGTCTTGAAATTTGAACCTAAATTCAATTTTGGGGAGGAGATCAATCCAAGCCTGGGCTCACTGAAAAATTCCTCTTCTATGAAAAGCCCTAATTTTCGGTAGTAGTGAGGGGTCCAAAACTGAAAAACCTTAGAATTGGATTCTGCTTCAACAGAAAGATGCGCCCTAAGGAGTAGAGTTATTCCACCTTACTTTTGCTGAAAATTTGTGTAGGAATATCCACAAACTAGGAAGCCCTAGTTCCCATGCCAGTTGAACAGTGTCTTCTTCTCAGGTTAGCTCTAATACCATGTTAGTTTTTCAACATTCAAGCTAGCATTATGTTAGGATCTTTACTGAGGGAAAAACAAGTACAGCAATCAAACACAAGAGACAATGAACACAGTATTTTTCATTAGGGAAACCATAAATGGAGAAAACCTCACAACTTCCTCAGAGATAGAATCAGCACAATATGTAAAACCCCAAAACAATAAGATGCACTCTCGACAGCAGTAATCTTCTTCTTCTCTAGCCCCAGTGTCCTCTCCTTCCTCAACTATGCACTACACTTGAGTGTGTGAGTGGTGTGTTATAAATAGAGAGTCCAACTCTCTATTTATACTAATCCTGACATGACTAAAACCCTACTAGGGCTGACCTCTACTTGGACAGTCTAATAACCCTAGTGCCTTGAAACTACGGAGACTTTAACCCTTAGACAACTGGAGGGTTACCCACTATGACTTGACATTACTTGTTTACATTATTGATTCTCCCGATCGGAACATTAGGGCATGACAACATGACTCAATTGCATAATAGATACATCCTAGAATAAACATCAAGTTACAATACATAAGATACATAGATGAATACATTCTCAAGTTACAAATACATCAACAAATCCAGACATAACTATCCTCCATGGAAGCAAACCAGTAACTGCTTCATGTATGTATTGACCTGTATGCTATGGCCAAAGTGAGGCATGAACAGCACATTGGTTAGACCTTTGGTGGCAAGTCCCTCATCCCACTTCTTTGGCTTGAGCACCTGGGCATCACTTGTAGTGGACTGGGTTATGCTCATGCAGTCTTTTATCTGCAACCCCTTCGGTTGTCAAGTGTCAAAGTCTTGGAATTTCAATACAGCCAACTTGGGTAGGATGTTGTGTAGCAAGGTCATGCCAACAAGGATCCGTGGTGCTACCAGTGTAGTCACTGTCTTCTTTGGATTATTTTCCTCCACTGCGTCAGCTCTTCTTGGCCGAATGTAATAAGGGAAATTCAGGTCGCCCCACTCTACCTCTGGCTCTGTCTATGGTATCAAGCCTTCACTTCTCACATATTAAGCTTTCTCACCAGCAGGTGCCTTTCCTCACTTGTCTAGATCATTCAAATCCTTACGTTTCCTCTGCTTTGATGGTGGTCATGTAGAAACCTCTCCCGGCTGTGTCTCACTGGGCTACCTTAGCTCTCTATCAGGTGCCACAGCTGCTTGTTGTGGTCCTTGAGCAATTGGTATTTGTTGGGCTATAGGGCAGACCCAGGTTTTATATCATTAAATTCGCACAAACAAACAGACCCACGGTGTTGGCCCTTTCAGCAACAACCTGCAAACAGGTTGCAGTCTCACCCAAAACAGTTATGGGGTGCCGCAGAACCAGGTTTCTGCAAGCAGAAGAGGGATATTACTGCACCTTTATCCTTAACAACAAATATTTATACCAAATAGAGCTTTGATATTCACTTAATTAGCTTCGCAGTTAGATAAAAGACATTTCTTGCTTAACCCTTAACTGGGAATTCACAGTGAAGTTAATATTAAGAGTTATCTTACTTTATCAATTATCTACTTATCAATACATAAAATAAAACCATAACAAAAACAACACAAAAGAACCACAACACAATATATAACGTGGTTCAACCCCAGTGTAGGGGCTACGTCCACAAAACTGCGCTTTTATTCCACTTCTTACAAAACAACAGTTCTGTTTTGCGCACTCAGCAACAAATCTTCCCTTCAAGTCTAACTGTGCACTTAGTTGCAGTTCCTTTCTTACAATCTCTAAGCTATGCACTCAGCTGCAGTTCCTTTCTTACAATCTCTAAGCTGCACACTCAGCTGCAGTTCCTTTCCTTACAAAACCCTCTACGCACACAGCTACAGAGGTCATCCACGCACACAGCTGGGACTTGACCTTAAAACCCAAAAATAGATCTATCTTCTTCGCATCAGATGATCCTCATTTCATTAGATAATCTTGACATATTTACATGAGTGCCTATTTATACAAGTGCACTATTACAAAATCATGGGCTTACACCCGAAATTTATGGAAAATTACAAAAAAGAGGGCTTTGACTCAACCCCAAAACCCCTAAGACTATTTTGAGTCACAACTCTGCTTACAAGATTCCACAAAAGCCACGGAGTTACCAAAATTAGTGATCGTTAAGGCGCGTGCCCCAACAGGCCCCTAAGACTCACCAATGTCCCGTCCCGGGATACTCTGTTGCTTGTCTGGTGGGAGAATCTTGTTGGTGAAGATAGTAAACTGCTGTCAGCTGCTTGCTCCTTCTCTACTAGCTCCTTTTGCACTCTGTCGAGTTCTGTATCCGTCTGCATCTTTGTAACCATCATCTTTAATTTTCCTTCCTTCCTGCTCCCTTATATGCCTGTCATCATCGTCATCCCTTCTACTAATTCTACCATGGCCGCAGCTTGCTTGATCCTTCATCCTTTCATCCTTAGCAAACTACCTATTTTCCTTATGCTGCTGACTTCCTTCACAATATTTATGATGGTCATCGGAATCATTGGGCCTTCTAAATCTATCAGCGACTCCATACCTCAAACTGCCTCTCGTTCATGTCCTATCGAACATTTGACCATCCACAACTTTGGGTCCTTAACAGATGGTACCCCTGTGATTGCATGCCAATGTATTTTTTCATAAGACAAATAGCATGCCTCCATTTTGCTGAGCCAGGAGGATACATCTCGGGACCCTCCGGGATTTTTCCTGAGGGTTTGTGCCTTTCTTCGTTCCATTTAAAGCGAACTTCTGCCTTAAATTTCTTCCTGGTAGATTGTGTCTGCATTGGCTGAGTCGGTGCTGGGGGAGTTTCTTCGCGGGGTGTAGAGCCCGATGGGTTGCACATAAGGTTCTACAGACCCGTCTGTTCAAATTCTCTCAACAGTTCCTGAAGTTCGCAATCAGCTGACGTGGACTCAATTGTAACACTCAAGGAAATGCGTAATGCGATTTCCGCAGGCCTGGGTGTCTTCTTATAGAGCCCATTGACCAAATCTGCCATAACTGTGCATTGAAGACACCAAATCTGACAAAGATCTTGTCCAAACAGCGCTATATTTCTCAGGATCTCATTATTACAGGAAGTTAATGCAGTTAACATACCGGCACCGCCAATTCTGTTTTTTTTCCACGGTCGGATTTTGAGCTCCGACACACCTATCCTTCTTCGGCACCACTAGTAACTCTGGCTGCACCATAATAAGGATATTCGACACTTCCTGATACTGGCTTCGATAGGGATTTGATAGGGCTTCGACCTGTGACAAAATGTCTTCCACAACCTCAATGATTCCCACTGCGAGCATCTTATCTAGCTCCACCCTAACTTTTTCTTTATACTTAGGGTTCAGCCTATAAGGGCGCTACTTCACAGTCTTCGCATCAGGTTTCAAAGGGATTTTTATCACTCTTATATCACCAAGGATACCTTTCATTTCTGAGAACTTCATCAGAAATAGGTCCTGATACTCATGGAGAAGTTGGGTTACTTTGCTTACCGTTTCTTCATCCCAATAATCTCCAATAGTAGCATACTTAGGCATTTCTTCTGACCCAATGTTTACTTGCCTTGTCTTCAAGGGCTGAGTCACTTCTGGTGCTTCGACTGCTAGTCCATGTACTTCACAGTGTCCTTCTGACTCAGGAATGTTTATGTTGCGTTGGTCATCATCCTCGTTAATTGCAAGGTTATAGCATTCTAATGCATTGGCTTCTTGTTCTTTCCAATCAGGTTGGTACTCAGCTGTCTCTTTACCATCAAACACCTTAGTGTGGATCAGCCTACAGCTGCGTCCAAAGTAGAACAAACCTCATTAATAGAAAATTTCAGCACAAAACTATCAACAAGACTATCCCAACTTACAGTACCATGGCAAAGCTCCACCTCTGCATACCAATTCTTCGCGACAGGTTCCAGGGTGTGCACGAACCGATGTACCCATTCTTCGTGAGGGACATGCTTCCATGCTTCATAACACTGTTCCAAATGTTCTTGAGGGCTAGTCTGACCATTAAACCTGCTTTGCACCTCCTGAGTTTGATCCACGAATCTGAGGCGAAGAATATTTTGACAAGCTTCCCAACTCTGAATAAACTTCTTATGACCATTCCACCATCTAGTAGCTATGGCTCTAAATACTGAATCTAGAGTTTCCATTTTCTGTGAATCTGGTACCTGCTCTGAAAATTGCAAAATAAACTCTTTGGGGTCTGTCAAGCCATCAAAAAAAAGTAAGACTCTTGTCTGTGAGCCAAGCCATCTGAGAGACTTGGTAATTCTTGCACACCGATGTCCATGTAGCTCATAAAGTCTATGCTGCCAATTCTCTAGGCATTCATCTGAATCAGTCATGCAAGAACTATCACACTTCCAATCCATTATACCTTCAGTAGTAGGGTTAACATAGTCTTCCTCTTTAGCTATGATGTCATAGATATGATCCAAAACATCCTGATCCTCATCTCTGACTGGCTCTGTCTACCTTTCTCCTTGAGAAGGGTCCAAGGGGACTATGACTCTCAAGCCTTTTCCTTCAAAAGTCATATGTCTGTTCTTAAGATTGATTACTGTAGAATTCTCTATTTCCCATTCAATTCCTAGCAAGGCTGGATAGGGGTTTCTATCATCAATTATCTCAATGACTTCAAAATATGCTAAGGTACTGACTCCATCAATGTCTACTGGGACACTAGAGAATCTTCCTAGGGGCACAATATTCTACTGATTGGCTAATCTCAACTGTATAGGGGACCATTCAAGGGTAGGTTTTCACATTTGTTCCCATGTCTTCTTAGTTAAGACATTGAATTCTTATCCCAAGTCTAATATGATATCAGTCATGTCATACTCTCCTATCTGAGCATGCAATCTCATTTCTCTTCCAGTTCTTCTAACTCTATTGACAGTTTTTTCTTTACCAGAGCTTCGCTGAGGTTCGCAAGAAGCAATAACTTTCTGCAACTCATTTAAAGAATTCTGATTTCATAAGAGCTTCATACAACTCTGTAAAAATGTCGACAGTGTACTTACTTTCTCTGTCGAAGCTTCTTGAGAGTGCGACTGCTGTTGATGCTGCTGCGCAGGTGCTACTGCTGTGCTCGGATCAACAAAGTCTTTTTTGGCTCCCATAAATGTTTCTTTTTCTCTTCCCACATCTAAGGTTGGAACTTTCTCTGGGGTCTTACGAACCCAAGCCTCGTCAGGCTATTTTTCCTTATTCTGCACTTGTGTCATAGCTCCACTCCTTGTAACAACGTTAATGGCTGGGACAGGTCTTTGCTCTACAGTAATCATCTGAATATTCTAAGGAGGAGCGCTATTTCTTTCTTGTATCTTGGCTATAATCCGCGGGCATTGCTCAATGACATGATCTACTGCTCTGCAATATCAACATGCCGTAGTTGGCTTCCGACAGTCTCTAGCTAGATGTCCTGCCTGATTATAGTTATAGCACACAACCTGGCCTCGACCTCTTCCAGGAATACCACCATGACCAAGACCTCCAAAATCACCTCGACCTGATGTACTACTACGATAACCATATCCATCATTGCCTTGTGCATCGTTTTGTACCCTATAAGCATCATATGTTCGCTCTCACATAAGGTCAAAGCTGCGAAATTCCTCTTCGTTGTGTCCCACTGACTTACAGAACTTGCAATAGGGATTCTTAGGGACTTGCACATATCTTTGTAGTAGATAGCAGTCTTCAGGTCGATGCTGGCCAGTTGTTCTACAAATCTCTCAATGTAGAACATTAGGGTTAAATGGGTTCAGCGCACCAGTATTCAGGTAATTTCTTACCGTAGGGCATTGTTCCTTGTCATGACCTTCTGTCCTACATCATGTACACCACACCTCTTCATGAATAGATTTCCCTTTTTTCATGTCGCGCAGCTCCAAAGCCATTTCTGCTAACTGCACTTGTATTTGGGCTATGCTAGAATTATCTTCGACAGGAGCTGTCTCTAGTTTCATGGCAATCTCCAAAGCCTCTTGCTGATCAGCAACCTTCTGTTGCATGAGTGGCATTCTGATATGAGGTAATAAGGCTGCAATCAACCATTCTTTATGCTGCACTGGTCCAATAGTGAAACTAACTTGATCTAGCAGAACTTTGAACCTCTGATCAAAGTCCCAAACTGATTCACCTCGTCTCTGTTGAATCTCTTTCAATTCAGTTATACACTGTGATTCTGATTTAGGCTTCTTGAACTCTTTGATCATTGCTGCTTTAATATCAGCCAAGACATGCTTTTGAGTACTGAAAAACTTCATAAACCAAATCAAGGCTCGGTCTCTAAAAGAAGTGACCAGATGTGCTCTTCTTACATCTTGATCCAAAATGTTCTTAGCTATCCACACAGCTTCGCATAAAAACAAAAACTGTTCTGGATCCTCTGATCCAGTTCCTTTGAAAACTGGGAGCTTGATATCATCAGTCATATGGGCCATAGTGGACTGAGGGGGGGAGAACTTACTAGGGTAGACTGACCTGCGACTGGAATACTCGGGCTAGGGTTACTACCAGACTGCGACGGGTTCTCAGGGGTAGCAGATCTTCGCTGTGGGGTTATAGGAGGGTTTCTAACAAAAGGGGTTTCTTCAGATTTAGGGTCTTCTGGCGTATACTCGGTATTCTTACCTAGGGTATAGGATTCTAGGCTTCTCTTGTATCTTTCACCGCTTCGCAGCAAACCACTTTGCTCATCGAAGTTACTTTCACTTCCAAACATAGGTTAGTAAAAATAAATATAGCAATCTGATTCTATAAGCAATATGCCCTTCTCAGCCAAGAGCATTTTAATTTGCAGACTAAATGAATTTAGGTACTTACCCCTTGGTCCTTTGAAGAACTTCCTTTCAGCTTCGCTAAAAGACGTACTTGTGTCAATGGCAAATTCTGTCACAAATGCTTCAAGGGTTCGTGTTGTCCAGAAATCAACAGCTCGCGATATCGCATTGTTCACCCTTTTCAATAAATTAATTCTTGTGGGCGTCCAGTCAGGAAACTGATCTTCCTTGAAGTTGGTCTTTCTTTTTGTTAACCTGGATAACCACTGGTGCAATTCTATGTGGATACTACCAAAGAAAATTTCATGAACATCCGAAAAAAATGTACCTTTGCAAGAAGTCGTCCGAGCTACAACGAGGTTCCTTGTTTTCTTGTATAGTAAATTTCAAATAGGTCTCTTCAATCCAATCACTGATTTCTTTTACTGAGGGTCTCCAAAACATAGCCCTCCAGGTATGAGATAGATCCCTCTTGAGCAGATACTGAGTTCAACCAGCAACGGAACCAATTTGTTGGGATATAGGGCAGACCCAGTTTTTATATCATTAACTTTGCACCAACAAACAGACCCACAGTGTTGGCCCTTTCGGCAACAACCTGCGAACAGGTTGCAGTCTCACCCAAAACAGCTATGGGGTGCCGCAGAACCAGGTTTCTACAAGTAGAAGAGGGATATTACTGTACCTTTAGCCTTAACAACAAATATTTATACCAAACAGAGCTTTGATATTCACTTAATTAGCTTCGCAGTTAGATAAAAGACATTTCTTGCTTAACCCTTAACTGGGAATTCACAGCAAAGTTAATATTAACAGTTATCTTAATTTATCAATTATCTACTTATCAATGCATAAAATAAAACCATAACAGAAACAACACAAAAGAACCACAACACAAGATATAACGTGGTTCACCCCCAGTGTAGGGGCTACGTCCACAAAACTGCGCTTTTATTCCACTTCTTACAAAACAACAGTTCTGATCTGTGCACTCAGCAGTAGATCTGCCCTTCAAGTCTAACTGCGCACTTAGCTGCAGTTCCTTTCTTACAATCTCTAAGCTGCGCACTCAGCTGCAGTTCCTTTCTTACAATCTCTAAGCTGCGCACTCAGCTGTAGTTCCTTTCCTTACAAAACCCTTTGCGCACACAGCTGCAGAGGTCGTCCATGCACACAGCTGGGACTTGACCTTAAAACCCAAAAATAGATCTATCTTCTTTGCATTAGATGATCCTCATTTCATTAGATAATCTTGACATATTTACATGAGTGCCTATTTATACAAGTGCACTATTACAAAATCATGGGCTTACACCCGAAATTTATGGACAATTACAAAAAAGAGGGCTTTGGCTCAACCCCAACACCCCTAATACTATTTTGAGTCACAACTCCGCTTGCAAGCTTCCACAAAAACCGCGGAGTTACCAAAATTAGTGACTGTTAAGGCGTGCGCCCCAATAGTATTCTCTGAACTAGGTTCGGTATAGCATGCGACTTAGGGGTTGGAATAGTAGCATGACCATCTTGTATGCTTTGTTTCTTTCATGTTCTTGCCATTGAGTCGATCTCTAGTGGTTGTTGCAGTTGGTGACTCTTGCCTAACTGTATTTCGACTTCCTCAAAAATGGGGAAACCAGAGATGATAGTAGCTTCTGATGCCTAACTCTCACTAGGAATGTTAATTACCATGGGTGTCGGCATAATTGAACATGGATGGCAAGGTTTAGCTATGAAATGGCTCGGCTCTGGTGCTTAGTATGCATAACAAACTACTTAATGGGGAATTCGAATCTTTACTCAGCCCTTGGCATCCTTCAATCATCATTTGACAGGAGGTCGAATTCTAATCAATTCCCTAAGTTGCTTTTTTCTTCATTAATTTATGTGAATGGATTTTTGGGTTGTACATGTCAAGCTAGTTATGGTAGTTATTGCTAGGACTGGTGATGCGGTTAACAAGTACACAACCCTGTTCCTTGTATTGTGTTGATTTAATGTCACGTAGCTGTCATAGCTTCCCACATCCTTGTCATAGATTCGTTGTTTTAATGCTAGCCAGCCTATCATTCCCACTTTTTGCCTTCTTTTTCCACGTCTTGCTTTGTCCCTTGTTGTCTACACTTTGTTTCCCTTACCTGATGTTGTGTGATGACTTGGATTTTGTGTGTTCTATTTCTCATGCTTTTATGTTGGTTATGTCGCAATCCTGCAACATAGTAGGTTACATCTTTTGACCTTTTTTATTATTATTATACATGTCGTAGTATGGTTTCAAGAAATTTCCATTCACCGTACTCGTGACATGGGTACCATCTAATCTGCTGGGGTTGTTCTGCGTCCATATAAATAACGTGCCCGATCCTATATGGCCCTAGCCACTATGTCTTTCGCTTGCCTAATTGCTTGAATACTATGCTATCATATTGTAGGACAAGTCTTCCTTCTTTACATGGCTTCACCCTAATATATTGATCATGCCATGCTGGTTGCAACTGCTGACTTGGTTAACTCTATAGTCTGAAGGGTATTTTCATCCCCTCAAAATCTCCGACTATTCCCCTCGTTCCTGAGCAGTTGGTAGGGAATAGGGTCTGGTACTCCCATACGAGATCGGTGATTTTTGCAACTGCTTCAGTATACGAATAATTTTGGACATTGTTGAGGTTTGGGTTCTTTGATGATCCAATATGCACTTGTTTGATTTTTAGGGGCTGGGGAAACTGAGCACTTATATTTCCTTCTTCCTTCTAAAACCCAGCCTCCGTTGGAGGGCGTTTGTCAACAATTAAAACTGTATTCGCAGCCTATTGGGTTCCTTGTCACAGTTCCTCAGATGTATAGCATGTCTTAGGTTTCATATCCAAGGTGTATGTGAAACTCTCATAGGTGGGTAATTCTCTTGACACAGTCTCCACCCATCGCATTGAGCTTGTAACTCTTTCACACCTTCTCATAGAGACTTCATGTAATCTATTTTTCCAATTCTCTCAATCCTCTCCTGAATCAGATGTACATGACCTCGAGCATTTCCAGCTCAAGTTTCCATCTGTTGTTGGACTGGTATAATCTTCCTGCATAGCTGTAACATTGTAGATCTGGTCGATATAATCAGCCTGCCCCTCATTATAGACAGGCTCAACATATCTTTGTCCCTCAAATGGATCGATGGCTGATACTACCCTCATTTCCTCATCTTCAAATGAGAGAATCCTTTTTTTGAAATTGATGATGGCCTGATTATCTATGGCCCAGTCTATTCCCAGCAGCACAGGGTAATGGTTTATGTCATCTACAAAGTTAATGACCTCAAAGTATACATATGTGCGCAATCCTTCGACATCAACTGTTACATTGCTCAGCCAACTAATGGGTAGTGTTATAACTAGATGTTGTTCTTAGTTTATTTATCTAATTTTTCAAATTTTGATTTACTATGACTTTACATTTTAAGTTGGTTTTGAAAAATTTTAGCAATAAATACATTTTGTTTCATTTTATATTTTAAATCATTTTGATTTATTTCATTTTATTGGTTTTTTTAGAGTTTTTGGACTTATTAGTAATTATATATATATATATATATATAAAGGTCTGAAAAGCTTATAATTAACTTTATTCCAAAGTTAAATTTTATGACTAACCTTCATTTTTAAGTTATGGTTAAAAAATATGCAAAAGGGGAATTCTTGTAGCACAGGAGTGAAGGTTAGTGAACAGAAGCACTACAGGAATCTCGAATTATTAAAAATCAAGGCAGATAAGTGTGGCTGTTCAAAATCAAAATTAGTGGGAGTTGTTTTGCAAGGGGAGGCTCAAAAGCTACTATGTCAAGCTGAGATTCAAAATCTTATGTAATTTTCATAATTGATTATGATATATATCACTGATAAGCCCATATTATTTTCATTTGCTGGTTTCATTTATGATTTGTTTAATCACTCAATGTGCAATTTCATTTCCTCTCTAATGCCTTATTCATGAAGTGCTTGTAGGTTGTGAGTGAAACTCAGTTAGCTTTCTCTGTGTGTTCTAGTTTATTTGTTGTATATAGTTCATCTCAGTCTCTGATTTTTATATGATTTAGTACCTCTTTTAGCTTGTTTTTATGTTACCCTCTTGTTTATAAAAATTTTAGACCAAAAACAATACAAAAAGACAGTTTTAGTTTATTTTATTTTAGAGATTGTGTTGGCTTGTTCTTCGTGTAGTCTGGAACAATTTATGGCACTAACATCTTTTGAACTATTGCTGGGGACGAAACTGGAGCATACATTCCCTGGGTTTTTATTATTCAACTGGTTTTGAGAGGTGGACAAAACCAACAAATCATTTAGACTACATTTCACCATACATTTTTCACAGTGGCTTCTAGGAAGGCTAGGACAAGAGCAAGACCTACTTCACCATTACACCTAAGTGTCTCAGACCCAGAGTAAATATTGAAAGAAGCTAGGAAAATTAAGAAATAATAGTCATCCCCAACTTTATGTGGCCCTAATCCATTTGACCCAATGTCACTCTTCTCATTTTCCAAAGAAGAAAAACAAGATCCATCCTGGTTAACACCTTCTATACCTGTTAGCAGTTTTCAAATAGTTACTGATCCTCGGTCCTTTAAAAATACAAAAACTCAATCTTCTAGAAAAATCCCATTGTTCCAGTTCAAAACCAATGAAATCCTTTTTAAGCCAAGTACCAGTATAGTAAACAAGTCTTTACCTGCAGCAAACCTTAGTAGTTTCACAATGGAAGCTCAACAACCTCCATTATATATGATGGATAGGATGGTGGCAGCTAGGTATGCTCCACTAGTCCTTCCTCAGCCATTAAATGCTCTCTATGGAGGAGATTATCAAAATTACTTGCCTAGTTTCAATGGGAAAGGTGAGACAAAAACTAAGGAACACTGGGATGCATTTCTCAGTTATGCAAATAACCAAAACATTGAATCAAAAGATGTATGGATGAGAATGTTTGGGCAAATCCTGGATGGGGAGGTTAGGAAATGGTTCAAAGAGTTACCAGCAAATTCAATTACCTTAATATATGAACTTTAGGATGTTTTCATGAGGCCGTGGAGTGATACCAAGGATCATACATACTATATTACATAATTTGGAGCCCTAAGGAGGAAAAAGGATGAGACCATAGCAGATTTTTCTAAAAGATTTAATAAGATGTATGGTAGAATTCCAGCAGAAATCAAACCCTCCGAAACTTCAGCAAAACTTAACTATGCAAATTCTTTTGATCATGAATTTTCTTTACACTTGAATTTTCTTTACACCATTCACTCATTCGGCGTAATGGCCCCACCAATTGCATTCAATGCTTTTTGTTTTTTTTCTTATATAATCCTAGGGGGTTTTTTTATGGTCCATTACAGATTTGTTACGGTGGACTGGCTCCCCCCCCCCACCACCCTTTTGAGCACGCGACTACAGGAATTTTCCATTTGGAGCCTTCGTAGCATTTGGAGTCGATCCCTTCACCAACCTTCGAGTTTTCTTGCAAGGTAGGATCAAATCCATGTCATGACTCCTTTCATTGGTAAATGGCATAGAAGTTTGGATTTTTACGGTTTTTGGTGAATTTAGGTTTCGTTCTTACAAGGCTAGGGTTTCTCGATCCTTTTCCACCATGGTTTAATTCTATCCTTCAGCCTCATAAGTTTTTGATTGTTAGTTATCTCAAATTCCTTGTTTTTCTTAGACCTACTTTACAATCACCCGTGGTTTTTACCTACTCCCAGCCTTTTTCTTGTCCAAGACCGAACAGACCTCGGATATGGATGCTGTAAAGCCCTGGTTTTGTAATGATAGAAATGAGATGGCATGAGTTTTTAACCAGCATTTCCTCACCTGATTCATGTTCATTTGCGGTGTTAGAGGGATTAGCTGAGCCATAGGCTCAGAGATCCATTGTGTTCCTCTAGTTTTTAACCTAGGTTGTCCATCAAATGGGATTTTTCCCTTGTTGTCGACTCCATGATGCCACCTGTTTCTCTAGACTATATTCACGAAGGGATTTTGATTAGGGTTTTCAACCTTTATTTGTGGTTTTCCTCCTGTACCGTGTTGTAGAGAATCGACGATTTCAAAGTATGAACTCCCAAAGCCAAAGTCAAAACCCACATGCGAACTAGTTTTTGTCGTCAGAGTTTTTACCTCACCCTAGTTATGGTATTTGATGATATACAGGGTTTTACCTCACATGGTCATTTTTCAATGGCTGGAGATGATTCGGTAATATATTGATTATTTTCCATAAGTGCATATTTGGTTCTATGATAAATGATTTTTGTTAGTTGAATCTTTCCAGTATATTCTACAAATTTACAGTAGTTTTCTCTTTTCCCTATTTTGTATGTGGTTGTTAATCACAAGAATACTAAGTTGTTTTTTTTGTCACAGTAGTAGTCTCCTTAGGATACCATGCCCAAGAAAGGCAAGAATAAAGCTAAAGTTGTTGAGGAAGAGTCAGACCTACAAATCATGCCTAGGGTAGAAATAATTTATGAAGACACCAAATCAGTCACCGAAGTTGAGTCAAAAATCAAGTGGGGGCAAATATACCCTATGCTCCAAGATCGAAAGGTCCTTGACATCGGTTTGGAGGATTTACCCCTTTTTGGAAACATATTGAATTCGAGGATTACGAAGGTATCCACACGACCAGATTTGTTCCCTTGCACCGAGGTGATTGGATGTATTTTTCCTAAGGACAATGCAAGGGATATGATCATGTATAATGTTGAAGAAAAATGTTTTTCCTCCTTCACCCCCACATACATAGCCAAAGCCCTACAACCTACCAATATCAGAAGCCAGCCTGACCGACGATTGGATAAATGGTTTGAGTATCGATTACTTTGGATGTGCAAAAATGATGATGACAGAGGGAAAGTCATTCTGACAGAGAGTGTCTGGTGAATATGACACCACTAGAATGCATACTCCATACAAGCTTGTAGCTCTTATGCTCAATAGGATCTTCAGGAGAACCGATGGGAAATTTTATAAGATTGGTTAAATAACACTGATGTATCATGTGACCATCGAAGCTACTATTTTTAACTGGGCGAACATCGTAGCTAAAATCTTGTCTTCCTATATATCTGTAGTGTTGGGGGGATTGCTCCAACGAAAGTCTGAGTTCTACATGGGATCATTTTTAATTAAATTATACTCTACCTACACCCATTCGAGAAGCTGAACTGCAACTGGAAGGAGGGAAAAGCACCCATTTACACAACATACCAAATTTTATGGGCCCTGTTGCCGCCTTTTCACACACCTTGATCACGTGGCAGAAATCTTCAAGCCACTCGGTGTGGCCTTGGGGGCAAGTCTCGAGTCAAGGCTGTCACCTTGTTCTTGACTCCTCCGTTTAGGCTCAACTCCTAACGAAGCCAAGGGGGGTAGACCCTATTAAGTTACTAAGGATGATTTCTTAGTGTAATGATGATGTATTGAATCAGTTATTTTAGGAGTTTGAAAACTTTAACTATAAACAATCAAGATGACAAGATACAAAGATACACACGAAAGCACAAGATTGATACACAATATAAATATGAAGCAGAAAAGACCAGTGCCTTAATAATGGAGTCAAAAAAGATCAGTGTGCTTGCATGTGTCTGGAATAAATGTTTTGCGATTGCATCTTGGTATGTTTTAAGTTAAAATTGGAGTATAAGTTGTTTGAGTTAGGCTTAAGGGGGACTCCAGATATACTCGAGAGTACTTGGAGTATGTCCAAAACAAAGCCTATATGGCTACCCGCAAGGAATATATGGGTTGAAATGGAGTCTCTGGGGCTGTGTTCATAACGCACCCATTAGGGTGTGACAGAGATCGGCGCCCCGAGGTCACTTTTCAGTAGGTTCCCGCTTCCTTTGGGTATTTTGCCACCGTAAAGGTATGATCAAGGTGTTGGATTTTCACCTGATGATTTGTTAATTGGGGAAGGTGAGTCCTAATTATGCTAGTCACCCAAGTGCTTTTGATACAGCTTGACTGATCGGACGAACCGCAGCAAATTGCAGAGCATACACACTGGAGTCTTGTAAATTTTAATAAGTTTTAAAAGATGTGTTCTTGCTTAAAAGAAAAGCCTCCAAGAACCTCTTTCGATCC
>LPNX010764806.1:231673-250469 GCA_001517045.1 Pseudotsuga menziesii
ACCCTCTGCGCACACAGCTACAGAGGTCGTCCATGCACACAGCTGGGACTTATCCTTTCCTTACAAAAACCAACCTTACTTAGCCTTATCTTTCTTTACATCAAAAATCCTAACCTTTCTTCTTTAGACAAGCGCTTATTTATACTACGCATTTTTACAAAACCATGGTCTTAAACCATGGGCACCCAAAAACCCTAAACCCTGGATTTAAACCACGGGTTTAATACAAAACAGAGGGTTTTGACTTACCCTGACACCCCTAAGACTATTTTGACCCATAACTCCGCTTACAAATTTTCTAATTAACCACGGAGTTACCCAACATGGAGTATGCGCCCCAACATTGATGATAGTCCAATTTAGGAAAATGGAAACCAAGACTTCAAAGTCAAAATAACTCTTTTAAGGCCAGGAATATGAGTTTCATTTTTTTTACCTCTGTCTTTGGGTAGCTTCTAGTTTGGACACCACAGGATTGTAACATATGGTAAATAGAAATATTCATTTGTTCCTCTTTCCCATGCCATTTTGCACGTTTTTCTGCTTTTGGACTTTTTGTCCTTTCATTTGAGTCCTCCTGCATGCCTTTCTTTCTGAATTTTTTATTCAGGTTCCTCTATCCATAGTGACATTTTGTGTGAGAGATGTATTGATTTTCAGCTCACGAACGGAGAAGAACTTTGGCAATTTTGTACTTGTATGGTTCAGTAATTTGTTTTGATACATATTGCTTTATTAGGAGATGTTTTACTCTTATTTGCCTTTTGGCTTTCAATTCTTGGCATGGGATCATTTATATATAATATACTCTTTACCCTGCTTCCTTTCCATGGGTCCTTTACTGTCACCCCCGAGGAAATTTTTAAGTGTGAGATGGATGGAGCCTCGAACTAGTATTCCAAACCTTTTAATCTTAAGTTATTTTACAGGGATTAAGCAAGACTTCAATGTGCTCATAGCCATTTAGGAAAACTGCTAAACTAGAAGAATTTCTATTAGATAAAATCATAATACACAGTCTTATAATCAAGGATTTTAGTTAGTCTGTAATTCTAATGCTCTCCATGCAACCAAAAGCTTGCTTCTTTTTATTGGAATCAAGAGAAAAATACTCTAATAAAAAAGGAAAAGAAACAAATCAAAGTGGCAAAACAAGTCAATTATTTATATACAAAACGGAACAAAATAAAACCAAATCAAGAAAAATAAGGCTTAAGAACTAAACCATTTACTGGTAAGTTCTCTTCCCATCCCTATAAATCCTGCAACTTATAGGTTGAGGGGCCAAGCTTTGCTACAATCTGGAAAGGGCCTACCCATAACTGTTGAAATTTCGTGTGTTTTCCTTTCTCATCATGAGGGTGATCCCACTTGAGAACCAAATCTCCCACCTCAAATTCTTTTGTTCTAGATTTGTGCTTATCAAACCACCTCTTCACTACCTCCTGTTGTTGTTTAAAACCTTCTCTATCCTTGGATCTAGATTCTTCTGCCTTCAAAAGATTATGTATCCTCATCTGCAAAACTTCATTATCTGATCCTCTTGATTCCTGAGCTATTATGGAGGAGGGTAGCATGATATTGGGAGGTAGAATGGCCTCTTTTCCATAAACAAGGGTATATCGGGACACTCCTAACGAAGTCTTGGGGGTGACCCTGTCAGCCCAACTCCTCTAGTTTTCTATCACAGTTTTTTTTTAAATTCTAATCAAATTCTTATTCGTAGATTCTCTGAAGCCGTTGCCTTGTGGATAGTAATTCACAGAGTAGTGCAAATTAATTCCTTTCTCGTGAGAAAATGTAGTTAATCTAATAGGGGAAAAATAAGTAGCATTATCGAAAACTAAAGAAATTTGAACTCCAAACCTAGTCATAATATGATCTTGCAAGAAGTGCATGACTGCATCTTCATTCACTTTATGCAACGGAATGGATTCGACCCAACAAGTGAAGTAATTGGTTGCCATCAGAATATATTTGTGTTGCAAGGAATAATTTGGATTGATCTCCCCAATAATGTCCATCCCCCACTGCTCAAAAGGTTATGTTATCATCACAAGCTTTAATGGTCCTGCTGCTTTAACTTGTCTTCCACCACACCTTTGACAGATGTCGCACTTTCTGACATGGGCATGTGCATCTTTGAATAGTGTGGGCCAATAATATCCGGCTATGAGAATTTGATGGGCTGTTGTATCTCCAGAGAAATGTCCTCTAGCAGGCCCATCATGTAGGTCTATCATGACCTTCTTCGCATCTTCTTTCTCTAAGCATCTAAGAATAACTCCATCATAATTCTTTATTAATAATATTTCTTCAACAATCTGATATGAGGATGATTTAAGACGCAGTGCTCTCCTTTTCTTAGAATTCCAGTGTTCCGATAACAATCCCACCTGAAGTTAATGCACAAGGTCTCGATACCAGGAGTCCAGAACTATGAACAGAGGACATACATCCGTTAAATGTAACTTAGCTTCGTTTTCCCAGTTATTTTCTTCATTGTCTTTATTTTCAGTCATTAGTTTGCACAACCCCTGCCCTTTAACTATCAAGGCTGGCTTGAACTCGAGGTCATAATCCTATAGATTTGTTACCCAGTTGCCTCTTCTTTCTCCTAACTCCTTTTGTATGAAAAGAGACCTCACAGCTGGGTGTGGAATGATTACCTTTGTCCGGTTCTTAAGTATGTATGGTCTGAATTGTTTTACCACTTTGAACATGGCATAATCTTGTTTATCCATAGCTGGGTAATTCAATTCAGCCCCCTGTAGAGAAGTACTCATAAATGATATGGGGAACTCATCTCCTCCATCTTCCTTCTAGGTAAGCACTGCTGCTAGTGAATCGTCAGATGTGAAAGTGCACAAAATAAAATCTTTCTCAAAATCCAGACTCTTGAGGGAGGGTGCATGTGCAACCGCTGTCTTTATTTTACTAAATTCATTCTTCTCTACATCAATCCACTTGAATTGTACACTTTGTTTTACCATTTGTTGCAAAGGTTTAACAATCTGAGCGAAATCTAGCACAAACCTTCGCACGAAATTTATTGTCCCTATAAATGATTGCATGCCCTTTTTATTATGGGTTAATGGAATCTGTTCGATAGCTTTGATCCTCTCTGGGTCTATGGAGATCCCCTTCTTAGAAACCACATGACCCAACAACTTACCTTTGGTAACGGCAAACATGCACTTCTTGGGGTTTAGTGAGATACCATATTTTCAGCAGCATTCAAAAATCTGTTTTAAATGAAACGTGTGTTGCTCCCTTTTCTTTAAAAATATTGTAATGTCATCGAGGTATACTAGAGCACTATGGCCAATCAGACCGCAAAAAGATATGTCCATAGCCCTCTAGAAAGTAGCTCCAGCGTTTATGAGTCCAAAGGGCATCCTTCTGTAAGCAAAAGTTCCCCATCTGGTTCTGAATGTAGTTTTAAGTCTATCTTCTTCAGCTACTAAGACTTGATTGTAGCCTGAGAATCCATCTAATAAAGAGAATAATTCAGAACCCGAAACCATTTGCAATATCTGTTCCATGGGTGGGACAGGATAATTGCCTTTATCCGAAGCACGATGTAAGTTTCTGAAATCCACACATAGTCTAGTTTCTCTGGATTTCTTCCTTACCGGTACCAAATTTGAAACCCATTCCGAGTGTCTAACCTTGAATATAATTCTAGCATCCAATAGCTTCTTAACTTCATTCTCAATCAACGGCTCTAATTTTGGATGCATTTTCCTCAAAAGCTGCTGATAAGGGTTGATTCCATATTTGATGGGGATAACATGTTGAATAATATTGGTGTCATATGTCTTCATATCTTCACATGTCCAAGAAAAAAAATATTTGTATTGTTTGAACAAACTGATGAACTTATTCATTTCACCTGGGGAGCAACACTTTCCCAAATTCACATATTTAGGCTCAATTTTTGTCCCCAAATTGATCAACTTGAATAGTAGAGACGAGCTATGAGTCTTCACATTCACTAGCCTTCTAAATTTCTCGTTCAAATCAAACATTCGCTCCAAAGTCCTGACTCCTTTAGGAATAAAATTATTGAATTTTAGCTCGGCTTGATGTTCTTCATCATCAATAATCACCCCTTTGAAGGTCTTGTCATTTGTCAAGCATTCTATGATTTGCCGATCATCATCAAAGACTCGTATATTGGTAATCATATCTGGAACTGAAGGCCTGAAAAGCAATTCAGTAGAGCACCAATTATTAGAGGGCACAAGCCTCGCAGCTGAGGTGGCCAACAAGTCAGCTGCTGCATTCTTAAGTCTAGGAATCGATACAATGTTAAATGCACTAAAACCTTTAAGCAAATCCCATACTTCATTTTGATAAGCTTTTAAATGAGGAGAAATGCAATATATTTGATTTCGAATTTGTTTTACAATTATTTTAGAATCTCCAAACACTTTCAATTTTTTTTCCTTTAATTCAATTGCTTTTCTTAGTCCCTGAACTAATGCTTCATATTCAGCTATGTTATTGGTACATTCAAACTCTAACCTACATGAAAGGAAATGTTTATTTTTCTTAGCATCAGTCAGGACACAGCCGGCTCCTGACCCCTCTAAAGTTTTAGAACCATCAAAGAAAAGCGTCCAAAAATCGCTAACCGCTATTGGGCGTGAATTAATACCTACATCTATAGTTAAGTCTACTATTTTACAATCAATTTCATCAGCCTGTGAGAATCGAAGGAGATCAGGCTAAGCATCTGACGTATCGCTAGCTTCTTCCGCTTGATAATTTCCCGGTTCTAGTTCAATAAAGTAATTTCCCAAAACAGAATTGACTGGTCCATTTTTTTCTTTGAATTGAGTAACATTGTGTTTCATGTGTGGATCCCTTGAAACTTTAATTTGATTTGGGATTCCTTTATAAGGTATCCACATATATGACCAATCCAAAGAAAAATATCCACTAATCTTTGCCGACCAATCTCTACTCAAAACAAGTCCATAAGCTTTTGGTATGTCAGCCACCACGATGTCAATGAATTGTCATACCTTATCATTAGAAGATAAGCGAATGAGAACATCCTCCATTTCCCCAATTACCTTCACATTCGTTCTATCCAACTGAATGACCCTCTAGGTAGAAGGTTTAGGTTTCCCATTTATCCTTTTGTAGACTGACAGCGGCATAATGTTGACTGATTCCCCCAAGTCTACTAGGCAGTTATGCACGTTGTGGTTGAAAATTTCAAAAGTAAGGAGAAAAGGTGGAGTCTTGCATTCAGGCTTACCTCCCATACTTGCTTCATCAATTTCTTTTTCTTGGGGCATATTGTCAGTGGGAAGCTTCTCCTCTGATATTTCAAGTGCTTTCAAAAGCTTTTCTTCTTGTTGCGGCACATTGCACATCTCAAATAAGGAGATGTTTGCCCTTACCTTTTTTATATCCTCCAAAATGTCATAATCCATCTTATGTTATGTGAGATTCGTTTTAACATTATATATCTTTTCTTCATTGGGCTTAATAGGCATGTCGATCTGTCTAGGATTTTGACTAGTGATGGTAAATTCCGGAATTTTATTAGCTGAGGAGTTTTTTTGAAATTTCTTAACATTATTTTGAAGTCTCCTAATTTTTGGGAGCATAAGACTATTTTCCTTAATCAACCCCTGGCTCCTCGACGTTACATTTGTTTCCAGGATGTCTTCATGTCTCAAATCCTTTTCTTCCTCGGCATCAAACAACGATACACAGTCCCATAAAACCATGGCCTCATCCTCTTGTTTTTCTATTGATTTATTGTTGTCTCTCCCTCCTTCATCATTATCCTCGGTTAATTTGGAATCCAACAGCTGATTCATAACCAATGTCATTGAATTTATCTATTGAGGACAATTCTTTTCAGAATGGGGCTGCTGGTGAAAAGTGCAAAAGTTGTCCATACCTACCTCCGTTAAGCTCATTGATGTAGGACTATGTGGAAGAGGTTTAGACTGATTGTTATCCTCTCTTCTCTTGTAGTAAGGATTATATGCTTTCTGAGCTTCCTTTTCCTTCTCCAAATCTATTATTCTGTTGGAAATTTTTTGCATCATCTTTAACATCCCCTCAAAATCATGTGATTGCTCCTCTTTAGGTTTAGATAGCAATAAGGCTCTTTTCCCGAAAGTTTTTTCTCCAGATTGCTCGGGATAATCTTCTATAATTTCCTTTTCAACCTCTACCTTTCCTACTTCTTCATAATTTTCTGCTAACATAGCCTTAACTTGAGCTTTGGCGAACATAGCCAATTCCGGACCTAAAGCTGAGGTATAATACTCAATCAGAACTTTATAAGAGGGCTTATCAGTTACAGAGAAGTTCTTGAGGTAAGTAGAAAATATTTGAGTGAAATTGTGTACCTTTTCTTTCCTTTCTTTTTTTAAAGCACCTAAACCTTTCATTAGTGTTGCATGTGTCTTTTGGGCTGCATACTTACCTCTAAAAATCCTTTCAAAGGTATCCCAATATGGGATAGATTTTGCAGGAAAAAAGAAGTACCACGATGTTGTTGCTCCTTTAAGGGTGTGTGGAAAAAGTATACAAACTACATCCTCATGTTCCCCAGCCCTTAATCCTTCTATTGCCAAATAGAAACTTTTCAAATGGTCATCTACTACAACCTTCTCACTTGGATCAAAATTAGGCAACATCTTCTCGAAAGCCTAAGGTAAGTCATGCAAAGGAGGTGTTAGGTTCAGGGGTGATTTGGCTTTCCAAGCGAGTGGTGGATTGGGTTGGTTAAGTGGATGATTAACATTTACACCTGCCATGAGTCTAGGTGGAGAGTGAGGAGGTGAAGGAATAGGAGTACGCATAGGAGAACAGTAAGGTGTGTTTGGGCCTACTTGATTCAAAGGCTGAACAACCTACTGTAAAGCTACTTCTACTAACTCTTCCAAATCTCCAACCAACACTGAATCTTCCAAGATGGGATGATCTTTCTTTTTGTATTCTCTTCGGGGTAAATCAGGGATAATGGGTAATCCTCCAATACTCTTTACATAAGCTCATGTGTGTCTTCTCAAATCATTTACTACCTAGTTTCCCACAGCAAACAAATGTTCTCTATTCTCTTCAATATTTGAGTCAGGAAATAAACTACTTTCAAAACTTTCACTAGTGGAGTTATTTCGAGGAAATGGATTTCCCCGGCCAGCCATGCACTGGCGGCCCTCCTTCTAGCGCCAGAAAATGTTGAGGCCTAGAAATTTGCAGGCAACAACAGTGAGGGATTCTCCCCAGTCAACATTCCCAAATAGCCCGTGACTGTTTGGTGTAGGGAATCCATCCGGTTTGCGGTCCGGCTACCATAGGTCAAGTGACAAAAACAAAGGGTTTTACCGGTTGCGGCCCGGTCCACCGTATATATTTTTGTATTTTTGACTTTGAGTATGATGTGCAAGTGCCTATCTAAGATGCAGATTGATGAAGAATGCAAGGAGTGGTCACAATGTGATGCGCAGGTTCTTACCTCTTGTCTTAAACTCTCTTACATCTAAATCACACACAACTGAAAAAAGCAAAAGCTAACTAAGCTATCCCAAGGGAGAAATATTATTAATTCATGCGTAATGTAATACTGTTCACATGTTAAGATAAATCACAGATAGTTGTTCTTAGAATCAAAACATATAAACATGAATAAAGATAAACACCACAAGATAGCTCCTCACCTGTTAAAACATCCATTACTCATAGTGGAAATTATCACATGATAAAACAGAGAACATTCAAATAAGAACATAGGTTTAGAAAGTTAGAACGCTCTCACAGTTAATAAAACACAGCTGAAAAAAAATAGTTCCCCTTCAACATTGTTCATTTTATCACATTCGAATGATCCACGCAGCACTTTCTCCAACAGGCAAAATTTGTAATTGTATTATTGCAAAACGAAGTAGTTCCTCTTACAACAAGTAGCTCACAAGTTTCTTTGGGAAAAAACCCGTTTCTCCTCTCTAATTCTCCTATACTTATACTACAAGCAAACTCTTGGGATGCCCCTCGGTGACCTTTGGGCTCCTCAACCGTTTAATCTCACAATTTTGTCCTTTTGTGAGTGCTCATGATTTAGACAATACATTACATTTCATTAAAAGTTAATAGCACTTTTATAACGAGAGACCGGCTCGATCAGTGATCAACTTTTCCTTGAGCCTTTGCTGCTATTGAATCCACTGGTCCTATTTTTTATCTTGCTTCTCTATGCTTCAGCCTCTTCTTTCCTTGCATCCTCCCTTCTGCTTTGGCTCCTAGATATATCTTGTTGCAGTAGTCACCGAACTTTCCCAAGCCTGGGACTCTTCTTCTATTTATTATGCTCGGTAATCCGTTGGTATTCTGTTGGATCCTATAGAGCTTAGACCTGACTCTCTTCTTATTTTATCTGCTTCTACTTCTTCGTTCCTCAACCACTTCCTTCCTTGTTGTCTCCCTTCTACTTTATATTTTAAACACATCTTACTCACAGTAATTGTCCTGTCATGAAAATAACATATTTTAGACCATTTAGGGTTTACTAAAGTAACACGAATTGTATCAATAAATGCATTCTGTAAAATGAATTCAAAACAATGTTAATGCATGAAAAGAAAACATGATAATGCAAAGAAAATCCTGACAAGTGGGCCTGGAATTCGTTAAATCCACTAAAAACAAAAGCCCGATAAAAGAGGCTCCCTATCTCAAACCAAGCCGCATCTGGACCCATTCGACATCCTCCGAAGAAAAGCACCAAAAATGACACAGTAAACGCCATAGAAAAATAGAGTGGAAGCACACAAGAAAGGGGGCGAAAGACTAAGCATCAGGTGAAAACATGAATTCTCCTCGGCAGGTGGAAAACTACGGATCGGACGATTAGTTCATCAAGGATCCGCAACGGTGGGAGATGGACAGACTATGGGCTCAGCAGAAAAATAACACATCGACAAAATAAAGCATTAAAAACTATCGTCCATGCATTGGAGGTCGGAGGAACTAAGGACAATGCGTCCGCAAATAATTCATTAGAAAGCTACAATGACGAAAATCAATAAAACACAGAATCAGCAAGACTAAGAACTATCCCTCAGAACATTCGTCGTTTAGCTTCTCCAACGGTGGCTCTGTAGGGAACTATGGCTCCAATGCACTATACAAAATAGTTTCGACAGCAAAAGCAAAAAATGTCGACAGTAAAATAAAACAAAAATATAAACACGCATCGGCAAAAAAACAAAAATTTACATCGGGTCATTCATTATTTGTTTTCTGAAATGGCGGCTGCAAAGAGGACTAGTGCCTCGATTCATTGTTCAACTAACTTTCGATAGTGATCATCGAAAAATCAAAATCATTAAGTACTCAAATAAACCAAGAGGATTTTCAGCTGGGTGACAGAAATAATAGTTCACTCAAACTCCGATACAGTGGAAACAAACCGTCAACTCATCATTCAACAGCAATAAAAATCACCAAAATCAGACTTCAAGCTTCAAACGTTCAATGGAAGAAAAGGTTGGCCTCAATTAATCCAAAATTGTAGCATAAGGAAAAAAAAAATTTAGGAATCCAACTAATATCAGACAAGACAAAATCAAAAGGAGGGTCCAAAATTTCAAAAATTTGGGAAAACAGTTGCAGCTGCAACAAGCCTGATAAACCCAACTTTGTTGGCTTGGCTGAGTGTCATTGCATCGTGGCTATGTATGAGTCTGCTAGTGTTCCCTTAACTCTTGAGGAAATCATGCCCAGATCGGGGGTGGCGGTGTCGCTAAAAGATTTATGAGTGCACTGGCCTATGGTTGGGAGGAACGTTGCAGCAACATATCTGGTTGCGGGACAAGTTTTGTTCAAGATAAGTGTTCTTGTCTCTGTTATTCTCTGCATTTGTATTTCTTGTATTGTAAATTACTTGATGGAGTGTGATGAACATGTTACGTTGTTGAATTAATGCATTGTTCTTTTGAATAACTGCAATTATAAGCATCTGTGTGTGTTTTCCATCAATATATTTTGAACTAATCTGCAGTATAGATTGTCCATATCGGTAATGGCCTGAAGGATCAGATCGATCCAAGACTTCAGTGAAAAAGTTGTGTTCCTACTACAAAATGCCATTTATGCAGTTTGTGGGATGCGGAATGCCAGATTCACAGATCATGGTTTCCACAATTTTCCCTCCGCAAATTGCGAGATGCGAAATGCGGAATCACGGTGTCGCAATTTCCACAATTCCCAATCTCGCAAGTCAAAGACTCCACACCGTTGATCTTTGAAAAATGATTGTTTGTTGTTGATATGTCTCCGATGCGAGATGCCAGTTGCGGGAAGTGAGATTGCAATTTTTTTAACTTTCAACCTCGTAACTTGGGCTTTCTGCACTGTTGATTTTTGTGGGTGGATTCTGGGCCATTGATTTGGTTCCAGTCTGCGGGATCGGTTGGGGTCGTTGATTTTCATCTTGTTTTCTCTCAGCCGTTCGATTTCCTCTGAGATATTTCCTTGTAGATTGTCGAATTGATCAATGGAGGATGGGAGGGAGCATGACAGTCATGGAAATGTTAAGAGGTGGTTCGCGTCCATACCCTATGATTCGATGAACAGTGAAGGTTCTCAATGAAATTTTTAATTCTGCACGATAATGTGGGTTGCAGCATTAGACCTATATGAGCCGAAAAGTAGTCAAGAGTACCCTCTGATACCAACTTGTAGTACACTACATTGTGGTACATTGTGGTATCAGCGATGTCGGTTACAGCATTGGGCCTAGATAGGCCGACTGACAGTAAGTAAAATGGTTTTGATTTTGAATTGTTGTGTATCTAACAAATGGTGTTGACAACACATTTTGCAGAAGCATAGTATATTTTGGAAAAGTGGGTTGTTGGCTCAGCCATGAGAACCTATGAGAGATATGAAGCATGGGATTCCTAAGAGCGTGCGCAAGATGATATGGGGGAAAACGTCCAAGCTAGAAATGATGATGTAGAGTCTAATGGAAGGAGATTACAACAGATGCCACCATATATTGTAGCCACCATGGGAATCCTGATTAAAGATCAGGAAGAGTAGCATCAGTTGAATGTTTCTATGTTGCGGAGGTTGATAGACTTGCAAAGAAAGATAAACTCTGGACAGGGTACAGTAAAACCCGAAGGCAGTAAGAACAGTACCAGGAGAAGAAGAAGGACTGCTAGTAGGTCATCTGACTCAGAGGAAGAAAGTGAGGATTCGGGTTCTTCTTCTTAGAAGGGAAAGAGAAATAGGCACCATAGGGATCACTCTCAGGATGAATTTAAGAAGGATAAACCTCCTATGTTTGATGGCGAGCTAAAGAGTGGACAAGAAGCTGAATCTTGGCTTCTTGGGATAAAGAAGTACTTTCAAGTTCAGGATTATTCAAGGAACATGAATTCAAGGGTATCCATATTCAATTTGAATGGAAGGGAATCCATATGGTGGGAGCAATGCAGGCAAGTGAAGAATATTAATGAAAGGAAAATTGTGTGGAAACAGCTCCAGAAGTACTTCAAGCAGAAATATCTCTTTGACAGGTACTACTATGACAAGATTAAAGAATTCCATGAGCTGAGAATGGTACAACAAACTATGGAAGAGTGTGTGAACAGGTTCCTAGAATTATTGAGATAGGTCAAGTATATCAAGGATGAGAAGGTGAAAATCCAGTAGCTCCTGAGTGGCTTGCCTCAGTCTTACAAAGATAGAATTGAGTTTTATGAGCCTAGAACTCTTGAAGAAACAATAAGGAAAGATAATTATTGCTATGAAAAAAGTAGAGGCAAAACTGACTATCAGAAGACCTGGAAGGACAAGAAGAATGAGAATTCTGAAATCAGTAGAAGCAATCATCCCAAGCTGAAAGACAGCCAGCTAGAGTGGTGGGAGAAAATCCAAGAGATCCATAGCAGATCATAGAACCACTCCAATGTTGGAGATGAGGAAGACCCCACATGCGTAGGAATTGTCCACTCGAGAATGAGAGTGCAAGGCCAGCTTACAACATTCAAGAGGCAGAAACTGTGGGTCAAGTAGCAAGGGTCGTCCCTAGGATTTACATAGTGTTGGAGGACCGCCAGGAAGATCACCAGTCAACTATGGTTGAAGTTGCAGATAAGATTGCTGAGCAATCTATTTCTATTTTGATTGGCCCTGGTTCTACCCACATTTACATTACTCCTAGAGTAGTGGAGATTGGTGCCTTTAAGAAGGTAAAGCATAGCAAATCTTGGTTAGTTCAGATAGCCACTGGAACTAAGAGGAAGGTTAGTGAAGTGGTGGATAAATGTCCATTGGTTATGAATGGATTGGTCACTTGTGTAGATCTAAATGTTCTACCACTTGGTTATTATGATGTTCGCAATGGAATGGATTGGTTAGAAGCTCACAGAGTAAAGCTTGATTGTTATAATAAGGCTTTTGAGTGCTTGGATGAAGAAGGCAACTCAAGGATGGTGAAAGGCATTCCAAAGGGTATTTATGTGAGGCAAGTTTCAACAATGCAGTCGAAGAATTTCTGTAGGAAAGGTTTCCAGTTATATGCATCTCATATTTTTGAGGCACCAGAGAATGCAACTCCTAGGTTGGAAGACTTTCATGTGTTGCAAGAATTCAGGGATGTGTTTCCTGATGAGACTCCAGGGCTCCCTCGAAAGAGGAACATTGATTTCACAATCGAACTTATGTTAGGAGAAGCACCAGTGTCCAAGACACCCTATAGAATGAGTACACTAGAAATGATAGAGCTGAAGATGCAACTGCAAGAGTTGTCGGAGAATAAGTATATCAGAACTAGCGTGTCTCCCTAGGGAGCACCATTTGTAAAGAAGAAAGATGGTACACTCAGGTTGTGTATTGATTACAGACAGCTGAACAAATTCACAGTAAAGAACAAGTATCCTTTACCTAGGATTGATGACCTCTTTGATCAAATGAGAGGAGCGAAGGTATTTTCCAGGATTGACTTGAGGTCTGGTTACCATCAATTGAGAATCAAGGATGAAGGAATTCATAATATAGCCTTCAAAACAAGGTATGGACATTATGAGTTTGTAGTGGTAACATTTGGTCTCACAAATGCACTAGCTACATTTATGTGCCTTATGAGCAGTGTCTTCAATAGGTATTTGGATAAGTTTGTTCTTGTTTTCCATGATGACATTCTTATTTATTCTAAGAATGAGGAAGAGCATGAAGATAATTTGAGATTTACATTGCAATTTCTCAAGAAGAATCAGTTGTATGAAAAGTTGAGCAAGTGAGACTTCTATAGAGATAGAATTCAGTACTTGGGTCACATTATCTCAGAAGATGGTATATCTGTGGACCCTGAAAAGATTGAAGCCATTATGAATTGGCCTGCTCTAAGAAATGTGACAGATGTAAGATCCTGTTATGGGACTTGCAGGATACTATAGGAGATTCATTGAAGGATTCTCCAAGGTTGCACATGCCATCACTTCTTTGCAAAAGAAGGGGATAAAGTTTGAATGGACATCGAGGTGTGAAGAAAGCTTCCAGCAGTTGAAGAATTTTCTCACCAGTGCACTAGTATTGAAAGTAGCAGACCCAAAGAAAGATTTTGTGATGTGTACCGATGCATACAGACAAGGGCTTGGAGGAGTCCTTATGCAATACAACCACGTTATATCTTATGAGTCAAGAAATTTTAAGGATCATGAGAAGAACTATGCTACTCATGATCTGGAACTTGCAGCCATTGTACATGCTCTCAAGATGTGGAGGCATTACTTGATGGGCAGACGATTTGAGTTGAGGACAAACCATTGCGGTCTGAAATATTTATTTCATCAGCCTACTCTAAATGCTAGGAAAGCTAGATGGTTGTAGTTTTTATGTAAGTTTTATTTTGAAATCAAACACATAAAAGGAAAAGAGAATGATGCACTCAATAGGAAGGTGTAGGTAATACATGTGGCATTCGTTAGTATTTTCCAATTAGATTTGAGGCAGCAGATTGTTAATCATATTGCTGAAGATGAATTGTATGTACAGGTCAAGGATAAGTTGCAGCAGCAAATCCTCGAAAAGAAGCATGAGGGATATAAATTAGAAGAAGATGGACTTCTTACCTATAAGAGCATAATTTACATTCCAAAGGTAGCATATTTGAGGAGAGTTGTTATGGACGAGATCCATCAAGATCCATATTCTGGTCACCCATGATATCAATAGACAATTGCTATAGCCAAAAAGCAGTACTTTTGGCCATGAATGGAAAAGGACATGACTAAATACATTTCTAGGTGCATGAAATGTCAACAGGTAAAGGTTGAGCATCAACACCCTACAGATTGTTGGATACATTTACCACCTTACACACTGATTTTGGTCAATTTGGCCCAATTAAACCACTGCCCTAAGTATTATTGACCTGATTGACATCAGTGGAGCATTAAATTTCATCAGCTAAATCACACCCATGCCTACCTTCAGTCAAGGAGGCTAACTTAGCCTTCTCCTACATTCGGGGAGGCCAACTGGAGTACTTCGGGGGTGATCTCAGTGTCATTAATGCACTCTATTGCTAACTCATGGTTACAATCAGTTAAAGATGGCCATGAGGGTGCCTCCCTTCATTAAATTGATTATTTAATGAACTGGAGTCAACAGGGGCGCCTCCAACCACTTCTAATGTTCAATTACACTTCAGTTAACCTCATCGGGGTTCATTGGAGTCATTGAAGTGCTACCACTTGATGGTTGGCTTGTTGTGACATGTGTCTGATCTCTTTTAGTTAATACTCAGTCATTTATTACACTCTGACTTCAGCTAGGGCTCAGTTGAGTCAATTAGGGTTTTGATCAGTGTTTAACTTGAGTGTTGACTATGGCTTACATTCAGTTAAGCCAGACTCACTCATTTTTCGAATGAAGTCCTTAGGAATTTGAATTGCTTTGTCATTCATGCTTGCAACATGACATTGTATTGTAATTACTCATTCTTTGTGTGAATATACAGTGCTGCTACTCATTTTGTAGCCATTTTTCACCATTTTCATGAATTATTGTCATTAATCTATTGATGAGACTATGTTTAGTCCCTATATCACTGTGCAAGTTTAATATGGTATCATATATCACGGTGGAACGAAGCTCAATCTCTCAAAAATAAGCTTTTTGATAGATTTTTGCATGAAAATTGAGCAATAGCTCAAAAATCTGGCACTGCACTAGAAGCCAAGGCTTACCACTTAATATCCCAAGTAAAGAACTTGTTGATCAAGCTTTCTTGATTGACTATGCTGGGTGTGATGAAAGCCTAAAATGTGTAGGCTGTCCAACCTTACATTGCCCTTTCTGTTGTGATTTTCAGGTTTTCTACAGGTGAAGCATTTGCTCCAGCATATCCAAATGGCCTCCTCAGTAGATCTTTTGACTCCATAAAATTTCCACTCATGGAAAGGAGACATGGTGATTCAGCTGCGCTTCAGAGGACTCTATAGAGTCACCATGGACATTGAACCCGAGCCTGGTTCTACTATAGCCAAATCAAGATTCTTGAACAAGAAGGATGAAGCCTTCGGATTCTTATGCCTCTCTATTTCCCAGGATCTTCTTTTCCATCTTTCAATATTAAAGACTCCAAAGGAAATATGGGACAAATTGGAAACCCTATATGGAAACCAAGATGACTTGAGAGTTTACCAGCTTGAAAATGAATTAATCTCTCTCCATCCTTCCAATTTCGAGACATTGAATGACTTTTTCACAAAGTTCAAGCACACTGTCTTACTCTTGAAGCAATGCAAAGTGGAGAAGGCAGATGATCAGCTCATCAGTTAGCAATAAAGTGCATTAATGACACTTAGATCACCCCCGGAGTGCTCCAGTTAGCTTCCTCAAATGTAGGACAAGGCTAATTTATCCTCCTTGACTGAAGGTAGGTGTGGGTGTGATCTAGCTGATGACATTTAATGCTCCACTGATGTCAATTAGGTCAATAATAATTAGGATAGTGGAATGGATTTTATTACAATATTTTATATGGAAATGGGAAGTTATTGGCATGGATTTTATTACAAGATCGCCAATGAATTGGAGACAACGTGACTCCATCATGGTTGTGGTGGACAAGTTGACGAAGGCAGCACAATTCATATGGGTTAAGTCTATGCATAAGACCGATGATATTGCAAAGATCTTCATGAAGGAGATTTTCAAATTGCATGGATTTCCTAAGGCAATAGTCTCTGACAAAGATGTCAAGTTCACTTCTAATTTTTGAAAGAGGTTTTTTGCATATTTGAGTACAAAGTTGAATTTCAACACTGCCTACCATCCTCAGACTGATGGGCAGACAGAGAGAGTGAATCAAGTGCTTGAAGACATGCTTCGCATGTATGTGATGGACAAACCAACCAATTGGGAAGATTACTTACACTTGGTAGAATTTGCTTATAACAATGGATAGCAAGAATCCTTGGGGATGAGTCCATATGAAGCTTTGTATGGCAGAAGGTGTAGGACACCAGTGATTTCGGATAATCAAGTGAACAGGGTTGTGCTTGGTCCATAATTTCTCAAGGAAATGGAGTAAGAGGTTATAAAGATCAGGCAGAATCTGAAAGCAACCCAGGACAGACAAAAAATCTATGCAGATAAGCATAGGGTGAATAGAGATTTAGTGTTGGGGATCCTGTTTACCTTAGAGTGGGGGAAAGGAAGAGTTCCTTGAAGCTTGGGAGTTGTGCCAAGCTATCACCAAGATATTGTGGGTCATTTGAAGTGCTTGAAAGAATAGGTCCAGTTGCATATAGACTTGCATTGCCTGCTATCACTAGGGATCATAATGTTTTTCATGTTTCTTTGCTTAAGGAATATATACATGACCCTAACCATGTGATAATTGGGATGTGATTCTGGTGGAACCCAAGGGAGAGTTCCGAATCGATCCAATGTGCATTGTTGGGGCGCGAACCTTAAAGGTCCTTAATTTTGGCAACTCCGTGGTTTTGGTGCAAAGCTTGTAAGTGGAGTTGCAGCCCAAAATAGTCTTAGGGGTGTTAGGGTTGGATCGAACCCCCTCTTTTTATAATTAACCCATGGTTTGAACTCATGGTTTTTAAGCCCATGGTTTAAACACATGGTATTATAATAGTGCACTTGTATAAATAGAAACTTATGTAAAGGAGAAAATAGTTTTTTCGAAGGTTCTTGTATGATGACAATTTGATGCGAAGAAGCTAAGGCCTATTTTTGGGTTTAAGGTTAAGTCCCAGCTGTGTGCATGGATGACCTCTGCAGCTGAGTGTGCAGATCGGAGAAAGGTTCTGCAGCTAAGTGCACAGTTTTGGGATTATTGAGAATACCTGCAGCTGAGTGCGCAGAGATCTGCAGCTTAGTGTGCAGAGATCTGCAGCTGAGTGCGCAGATCATAACTATTGTTTGTAAAGAGTTGAATAAAAATACAGTTCTGTGGCCGTAGCCCCTACACTGGGGGTGAACCACGTACATATTGTGTTGTGGTGGTTCCTTTTTGTTTGTGCTGTTTTGTTTTATGCATTTGATAAGTAGGTGAATGATAAGTAAGATATATTGTTAAGTATTAACTGCGCTTAGAATTCCCAGTTAAGGGTTAAGCAAGTAACTGTCTGTTTATCTAAACTACGAGGCTAAATAAGTGACTGTTGAATCTCTGTGTTGTATGATTAATATTTGTTAAGGCTAAAGGTACAGTAATATCCCTCTTTTGCCTATAGAAACCTGATTCTGCGGCACCCCATAGTTGTTTCAGGTGAGACTGCAACCTGTTCGCAGGTTGTTTCCGAAAGGACCAACACTGTGGGTCTTTTTGTTGGTTAAAATAATAGTATAAGAAGCCGGGTATGCCCTAAGAAACCAACAAATTGGTTCTGTTACCGGCTGAACAAGTATCTATTCAAGAGGGATCTGCGTCATACCTGGAGGGACATGTTTTGGAGGCCCTCAGTAAAAGAAATCGGTGACTGGGTTGAGGACACCTATCTGAAATTTGTTGAACAAGAAAATAAATATCCTCGTCGTAGCTCAGACGACTTCTTGCAAAGGTACGTTTTTTCTGATATTTATGAAATTTTCTTTGGTAGTATCCACATAGAATTGCACCAGTGGTTATCCAGGTTGACAGAAAGAAGGAAAAACTTCCAATAATATCAGTCTCCTGCCTAGACCCCAGAAAGAATTAACCTGTTGAAAAGAGTGAACAACATGGTATCTAGAGCTGTTGACTTCTGGACAACGCGAACCCTTGAAGCATTTGTGACGGAGTTCACCATCGACACACATACTTCTTTCAGTGAAGCAGAAAAATAGTTCTTTAAAGGACCAAGGGGTAAGTACTTGAATTCACTTAGTCTGAAAATTAAAATTCTCTTGGCTAAAAAATGCATATTGCTTATTGAATCAGATTGCTAGATTTAGTGCTACTAACCTATGTTTGAAAGTGAAAGTGACTTCGACAAGAAAAGTGGTTTGCTTCGAAGCAGTAAAAGATACAAGAGAACTTTTGGATCCTTTACCCTAGGCCAGAATACCGATTATACCCCTTTAAGCCCAAAAGAGTCTGAATCTGAAGAAACCCCTTTTGTTAGAAACCCTCCTATAAATCCACAGCGAAGATCTGTTATCCTTGAGAACCCGTCGCAGTCTGAAAGTAACCCTAGCTCGAGTAGTCTTGTCACAGGTCATTCTACCTCAGTAAGTTCCCCTCCCCTATTACCAGTTTTCCTCCTCCCCCCCCCCCCCCCCCCCCCCCCCCCCCCCCCCCCCC